>BMAW01082737.1:19858-50004 GCA_019974015.1 Nephila pilipes
TCAGTCTACACTATACATATCATATAAAGAAAAACTCTAAATCTGAAAAATCAAAATACTTATTGTTCCAGGAATATGCTCAAAAACCACTTTTTTTGTAGTAAAATTCATAATGTTTTGTCATTTTATACTTTTTTTTCTTACTTTTACCAATCAAATCTCAATAATTAGTAAACATGCTTATTCAAATGTTCGGAAAACTTTGGTCACTTATATATTTTTATACGATTTAGCATGAAGACTGATGTCACGGCATGTTTAACGCCCTTCTTTCCACAGATGCATACCTAATACTCGTTGGAAATGAAAAATAAGAACAAAATGTCATGACAAAAATGATTTGCAGTGTGTATCTTATTAGAATCACCGCGTGCTGTGAAGTTTAATGTAAGAAAAGATGGTAGGAGGGTGATTAAAAATATCTTTCAAAACATTTTTGTAAAAATGAAAAAGAAAATTACGATCATTTTACTTAAGAACCCAGTTCTTCATAAATTAGCCATCTTTCCTCCTTTACAGAAATCTCAGAAAAAAAAAGACAGTTTCTTGAATTATTTACCAATTTCCAGTAATACGTTAGATGTGTTACATTTCAGATTAATTTGCACGCTGGTAGCCCACTGCAATAAACTATGTATCTTACAGTTCAATTAACTCCTTTTTTATCACCTGTTACATTACTGTTACAAAAAGGTCTAAATCATTCAGTTAGTCAATTGAAAAGTATTGTTAGTTTTGTGTGAACAACTTCCAATAGATCACTTTGAGTATTTTGAATGTCCTATTCTTCAAAGTTAACAGAAATTTGCTGAGCAAAAACTAACTTCATTTATTTGACATATATGCTGCTATGAATTCAATTATAATTTCAGAAGTTTCGACAGCTCGTGCTCAGAATCCACTATCACACTCTACATGGTTGAAGAGACAAATAGAGTTTTCACAGCATACGTGAACTTAGAAAAGCCTACTGAGGAAACTAGGTGGTAGATAATTTACTTTTGAAATGTTAAAGTCTAACTAGTTTTTAATTACAACTAGCAAAAGTTTCACACTTGGGCCAATCACAGATTTTGAAACCATCATAACTTCGCTTTGCCTAACTCAAAATTTAAAGCAAGTCATGAAATTAGTAACTGAGTGGAATGTTTTTTTGCTTATTCTGAGAATTTAATACTTACAATGACTGTGGATGAAAAAAAGGACATATAAGAGAATTGAGGTCCATCATATGTGTTGAAAGCTCCATGATTTTCCAATGGAAAGGCTTTTTGAAATTTTACCACACTAAAACTCAACTTCGAAGATACAGACTACATCAAGATAATTTGGTGTTATATTATTGAAATATCTCTCCTCTTGTACTATTAAGAAACATAACAAAGATAAAAATAAAATATCATAAATAGAATTGCACACCGCTGAAACCAAATTTTGAAAGCTTCCCTAGTCACACCCAAGCAGTAGAACGCTTTGTGAAGTTTGCAGCCAAAAAATATCAAAAAGTATGTTGTGTTGACTCAAGTTATAATATTATCAAGACGAATTATATTATCTTTTCATCAAGATTTATAATATCCAAATTTTCTCAAAAGTTTGATTTTGAAGTACATTCGTTTGAATAAAAAGTATTGGATAAGTTTATAAACTATGCTTTTAAAAATATACTTAAGTATTATAGTATTAGATAGATTCGGAATGAAAAATAAGTTTAGCATTTATTACAGTTTATTTGTTGAGAATCAACATTAAAGTTGAATAAAATTACGAAACATTACTCATTTTACACAAAAAAAATGTTTCTTAGTGTTTTGCGCCAACATTAAACGTTTTGAGTTTGCAAGTATTAGTTTCTTTCTTGTTTCATATACAACAAATTTAAAAGTTCGAAACTATAGCTTGACGATATTTATAAGATTAAATATTATATAAAGATTTACAAGAATTAGGTTAGAACAAGACAAGAAGATTTTTTTTCCATTTTTCAAATCTTTTAGGGCGTTGTGCCAACAAAAGATTATTTAAATTGAAAGTGGGTTATTTCACTTAGTTAAAGAAAGGTACCTTTTCCTGGGTTTAGCAATCAGAAATATAAAAAACAAAAAGGTGTTTTCGGCCCCTGCCAAATACATATATATATTCAAGTTTCCGCGAAGATATATTGTTAATATATGACTACCTAATTAAAATGCAACAAAGTCAATTTATTAAAATCATTTCATACAAAATATTTCCATTTATCCTCAAGTAGTAATTATCTAAACATTTAATGTTTTTTGTAAATTTTCTTTGTAGAAACCACAATGTTATTAAAAAAAAGATTATTTTATTTTGTCAAATAATATTTTTATTAAATCATTCATCGTTTTTTTTTCATTTATAATGTAAACTAAATATGACATAAACTTCAATTCTTATAAAGCATACATTATTAATTATTTCTACGAAATTTACTTCTTTTGTGATTCGCACAATATTTTTTATTAATAATTTTCACCTCAAAAATAATTTATTACAAACAAATATAGAGTTTATTTTCCAATATATTTTAAATTGTTCATTAATTTTAGTAACTATCTTGGTATCATTTAAGCTCTCATAATAAATCTGACGACAATGCACATAGCATTAATAAGCAATTTATGTCTCATATATGTGTGGCAGCAGGAGGTTACAACTTAACACGACTTTGTAACATGTCGCTTCGTTAAAGACAAATTCGAGCAATTAAAAGCCTCCAACATGGATTTTGATAAATAATCTGAAGTGGTCTGTATTAATATTTTAAAAATATAAGATAATAGTTATTTAAAGTTTTCATCCCTCGAATCCTACCTCAATAGTTGTGGTATAAACGAAATAACGCAACATGTGCAATTAAGAAACCGTGATAAGACACGAATATTAAAAATGGAAATACTGAAACTGCTCACTTTTTCTCCAGAAAACTTTCTTCCTGTTTGCTTAAATTATTAATTAGCTGAAGAATTTGAAGTAAAATTGCTTTTAAATAACACGTATTTTACCCTACTAACCATCAATTGTGCTGAATTCTGCATTATTCAATACGTGAAATAACTTCTTTCATTTACCTTTTACTTTTTAATAGCACTAAAAATGGACCAACTGATAACATTAAATATTCCCATGATGCATACTGACTACATCAATGAGTTCCTTTTTCTATTTTATAAATTAATAACATGAAAACTTAAGGATTGGATGCGCATATTTAATGGCTAATTTGTATTTAAAAAAAAATATCATACGTATCAATAAAGGTAATAAAGCGAAGTTCTAATTCATAATTTAACTTATTTTATACTCCATATTACTGCAGGTTTGAATATTTTAATTTTTAAAGTACGCGTAAAAAAATATTTTAGTTTTATCTTACTTTGCTGTAAGCCCCAAATTATTAATTATTAAATTTTCTAAGATATTTCATTACATATTAATTTATCATTTAATGGAATATAAATTTAGAACGATTTATTTATGGAGAGAAGTTCTCTCCATACAACCAATGCTAAATGTATTCTATAAAGGTGGATTTGGTTTCTAATAATTTTTTTAAATAATTTATTTATATTATTTGAAAAGAAAACAAAACTGCTTTAAATTACCAAGCAGGCACAGCCACTGTAGTTTCTATTATAATTTGGTTTTTCTATTATATTTATTCTTTTAGTTTTTCTCTATTATAATTGGGTTTCTACAAATAACTTTAAAATGGCGTTGGAAATTATGTTTTGTGTTTGCGACTTAAATAACTGTCTGCAACGTTTGAAATTCACCTATTCGTTTTAATTTTTTCATTGGAATACATTTTGATATATAATTAACTTTGATATATCACTGATGTTGTAAGGATGTTATTTGATTCAGCACATTTTTAGGTTAATTGATGCAAAGATATGATATAAATGTGCTATATAACTATATACTCTTTAACCACTTAGCATATTACAAGAAGCTTCAAAATTTCTGTCACCAAAATATCTATTTTTTATTGCCGAAAGTATTGTATAAGAATTTCATTTATTGACAAAATATGTATAAAAATTAATTTATTGGTCCAAAATTAAGTAAGTAAACATAGAACTATGAAAATTATAACTACACCCCTTTAATGTTTTTTTTTTCAAACAAGCTGGAAGGAATAGCAAAATTATTTTCCATAACTTAATATTTCATTGAATGACTAAAGAATTCTTGAAAATGGATGGAGTGTAAATAAATTGAAATTTTAGTAGAGTGGTTGGAAGATTTTTCCCGTATCAGTCTCGCAAAATGTCCGAGTCTCTGCGATATCATCAATCGAGCTTACTTTTTCATTATCAGAAGATCTATAAAAATCAGGACTTCCGGATTTACTTAACAGATATTTAGAATCGCAGTGGACAGAGCTTCCACAATTATTGCAACTATTATCAGGATACTCAATTTTTGGTTTAAAAAACGTTTAAGAATATATACTACATTAAATTGAATTTTGAAAGTTCAATTATTAATCTTTAATTATAAAAGTACAAAGTATTTCTTCACAAAGCTCACCTAAGCGAAACTCTTATGAATCTTACAAATAGTATTAGGCAACACCCAAACTAAAGTTCCTGTTTCATAACGTATCAAAGCAAATACACACAAAAAACCAAGAAAGTTTACTCTACGGATAAGTAATGTCATCTATGAATCAAAAACTAAGCTGGTATAAATTACACGTTATAATCAGAAATGTGAGTTTTGAAAATGTGATGCCAACCTCAAATACGACAAAAAAAAGCTTTTCCCATTTGAGGTGCGAGCAAAACTGTTAAGTTCTTAACCTCATGTATTATATCGTTGGGAATAACGTTATATGCAGTTTGAATAGTTATAAGTGAATATAGATTTGAAAATAATTCGCTGAATCACTCCCCAAGTGAAAGGTTACTCTACAGTAAATAATGGATGATTCATAACTTCTTTAGAAATAATTGATGTCCTGTATCACCAATGGATTTTGAACGCTTGAATGCATGTTGTAAACTTGTAAATAATGAACAAATTTAAAGCTATTCTAATTTTTTTCAGAAATAAGTTCACATTTATCCATTTATTATGATACGTTGCATGCCCAGCTCCATGCGCGAATCTATTTTATCCAGGATGATACGTAGCATGTCTAACTGGATTAGATAGACATTTAAATATAGACTTTTAAGAAATTCTTGATCTCAGTTGAAATATATTTGAGTTGTACTTTCTGTATGCTTGAAAATTGTTTGAAATTTGAAGTTTTCCATGTGAATGATCTAAGAGTTTATTTTTGTATCTTTTAGCAGCAGGAAATCCGACTGAAAATGGTTGATCCAAAGTGCTACGCTTCTAAGACATCAACCTTGGAGAATCCCATCAATCTAAGTCACGAATGCGAAGCTACGGCATTTTACAAGAATACGAATAAGCTCTTTGGAGTCAGCCCAAGCGACATAGACAAATATTCCCGCGTCGTTTTCCCTGTGTGTTTCGTCTGTTTCAATCTCATGTACTGGATCATCTATTTACATATCAGCGATGTACTCGACGAAGGCATTGTACCACTGGGAAGCAAATGACCCTTCTCATGGATGGGCTTTGGAATTGGTTATCTCACCAAGAATGACCAATACCAGAGTAAACATACAGGTTTGCGGCTCCACGAACCCCTTATTAGCAACAGGCTCTTAATGTATGTTGAATGTGTGTGTGTGTTTGTTTTCTACGGGGAACTTCGCACTTTTAATTTTGGTACCAGTCACCTCATCACTGTCATGTGTTGCATCTAGTCTAGATACCACAAGAGGAGGAATTGAATCTTTGATTTTTAAACCAAAGCATACAACCTAAGGATAAAGGACTCTGGTACTTTGTAGGATTGAAAACATTTGTTTTAGTTTCATTGCTAATGGGATTTTCTTTCGCGCCGTCAATTTTTTTAGTTTTGGATCGTGCTAATTAAAGCAAATTAGCCCGAATGGTGGACATTTTCTATCATATTACCTTAACTTAAGTAATCAGTGGAGATCGTGATAGTAAATGTTACATGTCATGTCAGTGTACATCTATCTCGCGTACACACAGTAACAGCCCTTCTATACAATCTCTTATTTCTGTTTTCTCATTCTTCAGAGCTTATCAACATATTCATTGTTATTTCGAGGCAGATAAAACACGGACTGCTAGATTTTTGTCAGTTTTGTCACTAAATTTTGTTATTTAGATAAATATTTTGAGCATTCAGATAAACATAACGATCTGTAAACCACGAACTTAAAATCAGCTGCGATTTTTAAGAAATAGGAATATTTTAAGGAAGAAAAACAAAATAAAAAAGAGCGCAAATTTTAAGTATACATTTGCTTAGTAAAAGTCTTATAATAGCGATAATGCAAAAAAATTAAAATGTTTCTAAGACATTTAGAAACTAGACATTCGATTTAATTTAAAAATTCAAAATTAGTATCACAAATATTTTTCTGGAATAATATTGATCAAGCTCTAAGACTGTAATGATAAATTTAATTAATAATAAATGAAGGAGCTCTCTCTAGTTCAATTATAAATTCAATCCTTGTTTACTTGAATTTAATTAGAAGATATCAATTAATATCCCGAGTAAAGTATCAAGTTCTTAATTAGCGAACATTTAATTTATTATTGTAATATTTCTCATTTTAATATCTAAAATATCCATGGTAGATAATTATGTAACTACTTATTCAAAACAATGGCTTATATGCGTTATTTATACATTTTACTTTTATATATAATATTAACGATTTCAAGATTGTGTGGTATTGGATGCCTATATTTGTATAGTTTTAAATTTTGATGTATTAAATATTTTTGTGAGGAAATTAACTTTTATCAATATATATACACATATATATTGCTTTCTGTATCTGACAACAATACTCAATTGCTGTTATATTTTTATTTATTATTCGCTATTGCTGTGAATGTAGGAATTTGTAATTGCTGAATATAATATATATATATATACTAATAAGGGTCAAACTCTTATTTAGATATCATATCTTTTTTTAATAAGCTATGGGTATTATAAGAAAATTATATTCATATGTAATTTAATTACATAACTCTTAGAGTTATTTAATTCTTGATTATTGAAATGGAGAAAAAATAACTAAAATGCTAATTCAGTAACACATAAATCATTCTTCGATTCCTAACATACGATTCCTAAATAATGGTTCACGGGAATATCGAACTCCGTCAAACATTTTTCCTTGCTTTTATTATTTAATTACTATTATCAAAAAAATATTTTTTGTATTATATAATAATTAACTCAAATTAAGTTATGATTGTTACACAATTTTAGAATCGAATTAAATTATTATTGAGCATTAAGCGTTTGGTTATTACTTAAAATAAATATCCTTTATTCGAATTTTTATATGAAAAAAGGTATAAGTTTTTCATTTACTGTATTGAAAATTATTGATTTCATAATTCTCCAAAAGATAATTATATAGATAATATCACCTAATTATAAGCCTAAGGACAATATCAAATTTTTTTTATAATAAAAATTATTTTGATCGTAATACTTTTGATTAAATTAAACTTAATTTTTTTTGAAGTTTTACTTCTTAATATTTCTGATTAAAATTTATGTTCGATTAAATTAATTAGATATATCCCAGAATCATTTACTGTATGGAATTAATATTAACCTTATTCAACGATAACCAATGTTTCATATTTCTAAATCTTTCACATAACATACCCAGCTTATAGGGGAAAAAAAGATATGATTATGATAGATATATCTGTTTTTTTGTGAATCATTTAGATATACCACAACTGTATTGTATTTAACCGAAATATATAAACTGATGTTGTCAACATATAATGCGGTGCAAAGAACAAATACTTAGAGAAACTATGTTCCTAATAGTTTTATTGAGTTAAGAGGCGAACACAATTGATTTTAAGACAAGAACGTTCCGTATGAATTGAAATAATAAATATAAAAAAGTAACGAATGGCCCGATATTGGCACGTTTGGAAAGAAATCATATTTAAGATGGCGCGCTGCTGTAAAGAGCTTTTCATAAATTACATGCCTTAAAGAAAAACTGTCATTTGTATCATCTTATGATAAGAAGCTTATACTTTACTTTGAGCTACATAGTGACTAGCACATTAATTAGTTCACTATTTTCTTGTTTGCCCTGGGGTATATAATTTTTTTCCCCACAGTGACATCCAAAAATGGGTCACATTCCAGTTTTGTATTTATTTTTTTCTTTCATCGTGCTTTATTATTATATTAACTTGGTTATTAAATTAGTTTTTTACTTCAAGAAAATGCTGGGATGGGTCAAAATACAGTAAAAATTTTTTTGGGCTTAATGTTAAAGTAACCGCAAAAAATTGTTAAGAATAATTTTTGTGAGTTTATTAATGAAATTATATCTATGGATGCATACATAAAAAATATATATAAGTAAGGTTTCAACAATAATGAATATAAACTATACATTATTGAAAAATTGTTACCTAAAAAAGGAGTTTTAAATATAAGAAAAATTATGGAACTAAAATGAATAGATTAATCATAAAAATATTTCGCATTAATGCTTTAAAAGATTGAGATAAGTAATGAATTATCATCCCTATTTAAAGATATTATATTACTGTTTCAAACGTTATCCCCTAAATTATGATACGGTGATGATTTGCTATTTACTTTAAAATGAAAATATATATTCCATACTGTAATTAAATTGATTTCTAGATATAATTATACATTCTTCAAACGAAATTGATAGTTTATTTTATTAATTAAATTATTTTAAAATTGTTTGAAAGGGAACATTGCTAAATTTAGAATCATAAACGTTCTAAGTTAATTGTGACATATACAAAATGTTAAGAAATACAGATAATATCTAATATCTTTCATGCAAAATTGCTCTTGAAGTTAAAGTATGCGCCCTCAGTTAAATTGATTTCATATTTTAAAAAACGTTATAGTAAGCGTAAGGATACGATATGTCTCGTATAGGAAATAATTAATTTAAAAGTCAGTCTAAAGTACTTTGATGTGAATATATAAACTGAAAGAACATATAATCTATAACTTTGGGAACTATTTGCTGTTCTCTTACATTTTTGTGTCATCTCATACACCATTTTTATACAGGGTAAATGAAAAAGAATAATTGTTAAAGTAATAGTATAGGTAAGGTAAATAAAAATATATGTATTCTTAAACATGTAATGAAATAAAGGTTTAACATGTAGACAAAATTTAAAACGAAAAAAAAAATTGAAAAAGTACGATAGATGCACTGCAAGCCTCAAAAGTAGTTTACAATTCCGTCTCGAGAAGAATTCAATATTATTAATTAGAACGCACATCTATTTTTGATGTTTTAATTTCTAGATTATTAGTTTTGGGAAAAAATACATTCTGATATATAACACAAGCTGTGATGTCATAGCTATTTATAGTTGGCTATTTATCATGGACAATTACAAACAAAATAGCCAGCAAAAATAAAAATGATAGATTTTCTAAGAGTTGCATGAATTAAATATTTTATTCAGCTTTAAAGAAAAATGAATAAGAAATTTCGCCAAAATATGCTTTTGCTTTTCCTACTTTACACTTAAAATTCTTAAGCTCTTCATTCGCAATTAATATCCATAATCCATTCAAATGCAGAACATCATTGGACAAACAGTCACAAAATGCACTTCAACAAAATGCAATTGAAGAATTCACTTCAACTTAATGAATACTTTTCAAAACAAAATAAGTTAGTTCCAGAATATTCAATCAAAATTAACTCTCCGTCTGATTTAAATTGCTACAATATCGTTTTAAATATAATAAATTGAATAGGATTAATATTTAGCTCTTCCACTCATTTTTCTCTCAAATAATAAATCGATAGATTTAATACTACGCTATTACGTAAGCGAGTGAATTTATAATCTAGATCTCTTTAATTCTTTTGTAGGTTAATGATCCCTTCATAATGAACCTACTTTAAATTATTTTGTATTTTAATTAGAAAATATTTACAAAGGCATTGAAGCTAAATATAAACATTATTTATGAGGATTTAAGCTTGACTGATTTCCCAATCCTCTGAAATTAATCTATGGAGCAACATAATCATGGAAGGTATACAGACTAGAAAAATAGTACTGTTATAAAAATATTTTGGCTTCACTTTGATTGACACTAAATAAATATTAATAAGTTTTCCTTGCTGATAGAGTAACTTCCGGCTTTTTTTTTACTTTGGTAATATGTAAGTGATTAAGCTGTTAATATTTATACTAGGATGTTGCTTTTCTGTTGTTAAAACAGTTCATAAAAGACTTGTGTTTTGTTTCAAATTTTTTCTACTTAAGTGTAAAAAATATTAAGAGTTTCAGGATTATTTAATGCTTCTTCTTTAATTACATAATGACAATATTTAAATTTGGAGATAAAATGAACATGTTAGTTGAATATTATTAATAATTTACCTAAATTTTTATGACAATTGTTTTCGATACATATTTAATTGAAAATATTATTCATTTTTGATTCTTGAATAATAATTGAAAACATATATCTTGAGTATTATTACGTATTTTATTTAGAAGTGCATTTTGTGAACATGAATACCGACCAAAACTCATATTCAACAGCATTTTAAAATTTATTTTGAAGCTATCGTCAAAGCCAAAAACGTTCCATAAAACGGGCTTTAAATTAATAGATGTTAAGTAACCTCCGTTACAAGTTACGATATAGATCACACATTTATAAAAACCTTGAGAAAACCCGATGAAAAATCATCCTTAACTACAAAGTTTGTTGAGAAAAAAACTCCATGTTGAGTAGACATTTTATTTCATATAGACAGAGCTAACAGTAACATTCGTGAGTTCTACATTTATAACGACGTATTCGTTTGTAATTCGAATTCATGACTCGTGGTACAGGCTAGAGCATTCCCAACATACTGTATTGCTGCAGGTATTGCATAGGAAAGGGTGCAGTCTATCATTTTAGGACTATGTAGACTCGTCCATTCTGCGGTTTTTCTACACTGTTGCTATTCTGAGCTTCATTACGATAAAGAGTCGGTGCACCAAACTCCACTGAGAAATCGCACTTTTACCCGTTTTCTACATCCAAGGTCAACTTGTTGCGATATCAAAACGAGGAAAATTGTAGTTTTACATCGTTATTCTAAAGATCGTTACATTACAAAAGGAAATTCGTATCCAAAAAAGAAGAAACTTAATTCGAGGAGAATAAAAAAGCTAGATAGTTTCTATTTTACCGCTAGGTGCATAGGAAAAAATTATATCCCTTACACCCTGATCACACCAGCTGTAGGGAAAGCAACACACTGCAAAAGCAACATGTATTTGCTACCAATGTAGCCGCTAAATGTAAATAAAATAAAATTAACATTATAGCAAGATAGATCAATAAATTGTTTCAAATACGGCATATATCAGATGTTACATTCAATACATAAATAATTATATATATACACAATCCGCAGATAGATAGATATATATATATAACTGTATATCTATATATATGCATAACATACATTATATATAAATATATATCTATATATATGTCTCTCATGTACAAAAAAAAAACATTGCTTTTGTGTACCAATATACCACAACTTAAAAAAAAACTTACAAAAGAAAAAAGTTTGAGATTTTTGTATAATGACTATTTTACTATTTCCTTTCAAATGAGCAAAATGTTCAAGCCTCGGCAAAAAAAAAACATAAAAAAAACTACAAAAGAAGTTAGCAGCAAGGATGACAGGACATGGTACCATGACAGATTTGAGAACTATGATACCGTCTGATGTATAGATCTGCACGCCTACACCTATGGAGGATTCCTTCAATAACTGATTTACAGATTGAACTCCGCTAATACAAGTAACTATTAACTTTTAAGTGGAACATTACAGGGGCAGTTTGTGTTTGGTGACCAGTACTGAACATATATTCATACATATTATCCTATATATATATGTGTGTGTTTGTGTCTTTGTGAATCGTGTTTGTGCTTGATATTTAGTGGTGTATTCCTGTTGTTAACTATTTTACAAGGTTCAATGGAAAGGAGTGCTTTGTTGCTGGTGTAGGAGTGCTTGTAACGTCTTCGATAGTATGGACATTTTTATGTATTCTCATCTCTAGTGATCAGTAAACAATTCAATATTGTAGTGAAGGTGATTTGATATTGTTAACTTGCTGCTCTTGATTGCCGCTTTTGTAAATATACCAGTAGAATAAGTATTTGTGATTTGCACATTGTCACGTGATAATGACGAAGTCAAAGGTTTTGTATTATTATGCTTGCCTGCTTGTAATAAAATGATATTCTCAATAGATTCTCATTGTTTTATTTCTACACTACTATAATTTTAATTTTATCAGGTTAGGGAATTACAACTTGATTCAAATGAATTATTGTAATTCATTTTGCTATGTAATAACATCATTATTTTAAATTATATTTTAGATGATAACAATTGTAATTGTTAAAGATTATTTTTATATGTACACTCCCCTGTCCTATTAGGTAGTTTATGTTTTTAATAATGCAAAATTTATCAAAAATTTACAAAATCTAGCTATTAATACTTTAATTGAGGATTTTTGTGTTCGCTTATGATTTATTTTTCACTCATAAAACGCATATAATTAATCAAATCATTATTTCAATGTCCTTAAAGTTATGATCAGTCTATATTAACTGTCATATGGAGAAGCGAGCAAGAAAGTAAACCAATAAGAGACAAAATAAATATTGAAATAGATAGAATTAAAGATTTAATTTCATTTTTTAAAAAATTTATTCAATTTTTGAATGTTATATTATTCAAAATAATTTTCAAAACATTTAAAATTTCAATGTTGCCAAAATTAAACTCACACCATCATATTTAATGGCAAAAAAACATAGCAATAAGAAAGAGAATTGTGTGAGATTTATTATTCTACTATGAGTGTAGTAAGTACTGTAATTTGTTATTTTTCAGTACTTATTGTCTTTTATTAAACTATTTTAAGAGAAATACCAATATCATTATAAAATAATCCTGAAGTTAATTTTATATAGTTCTGACACTGAATTAGCTCCACTTTAGTGCAACTAGAGGGATGCTGGTCTCTTAATTCTAACTCAAAATCAAGAGATAAGACAATATGAGAGCTTCTACTTGTATTTTGCTCTACTATGTTTTATTCTACACACCCTTCTTATGGACACGAAGAATTTGTAGTTCAATTCAATTTAATGTAACTCTACCTCATAACAGTATAACACACTGATTATAATGATTACTTCTTACTACTAAACATTACTTTTCATTGATTCTTTACGACAAGACACTAAGATCTGTTGAGAGAAATAACATTTGATGTGTTTCTCTCTTCATTTCTTACAGTTAGTGATTGAATGGTTTTAGTAAAATTCAAAGCTAAATTTTCGATTTTTATTTTTAACTCCGTTTTAAAACACGGATTTGCAAAAAAAAAAAAGAAAAATGAAAATCTTCAGATCGTGTAACAATAAAATAAATTCATTTCTTAAGTATGCAATGCAATACATACAGATATACAATTATTACCTAAAACTAAGGGCTACCAATATGTTCCTGAAATCTTTTTTGGATATAAAGTGGAATTACAGAAAAAGTTTTGAATTTGCAAAGTTATCATATCATTTTAATTTGATTTTGGTTATTAACTGACCTGATGATGAGTATGCCCATTTCAGCTGTGCACCTGTCGGTGGAATTGTGAACAAACAACTGTAACGCAGCTCCGAAATTGTGCTCTTTGATCTCTATCTTTCCAAAACTGTTATAGTTCATACCCATATACTGTCAATCAGTTTGACATTATGAAATAACAGTTTGATTTTGCTGTGAATTGATCTGATGAGGAATATGCCAATTCTACCATCTCTTCTAAGGATGGAATAAGGAACAAGTAAATGTTTTGTTCATGCCCTTTGTTTTCAATACACCGCAACAGTTCATATCACATATAATGTCAGTGATATTCATTTGGTATAATGCCAGTCTAACTTTTATGATAAATTAACCCGATGAAAAATATGTCGATACCAATTCAATTCCTGTTAGTGGTATCGTGAACAATTAACTGTAGTTGAGCTCCAAAATTGTGCACTCTGGCACAACTTAGCTTCATTTGGCTAATGCTCTGTAAAACTGTTCTGTAACTCACCCACACACCTTCCAATACCACGAAAGTGTTTTTTACAATTTCTTTGAAAATTTAATTCTATTTCTGTCTAATGTACAAAACCAAAAAATGTGCTTCTACCTCTAATAGAACTGGCTTTTCAATCTTGAAATTTGGGTCAGTTTCCGGTTAACAGGTTTCTCCGAAACATGTTTTAAAATCACTTAAATTACGAAACATTTTCTAATATGTAACAATTATAAGCTTCAGTAATACATAAATTAAATACAAGTAAAAATAATTTAGCATATGATGAAAATTTACTTGGATTGGAATGGTGATGGACACTTTCAGGATTTTAGTTTTTCATAGCGGAACTCCTCCATCAAAATATTTGTAATGTTTTTCAGCTTTTGACCATTTCGCCGTCACACATTGTTGACAAAGTAGTCCACTACTGGAACAAATTGAATTTGACAATATTCAAGGGAAAAAAATTTCATCAAATACAATATTCCACTTGTCTTCGTATAAGGTTACTCCATCGTCAACACGTCAAAACGTATTTTATAAGGTGCAGCGAATTTTAGCCTAAGAGAGTCTGGACAACGTTTTATTTAATAGCCCGGAACACATTGATTAAATATCTTTTCCAATTACTTTTCAAGATTAAAACCAACCTATCATAACTGGAAAATAATCATAAATAAAATAACAATGTAATTTTCAGAAGTCAAAAATACCGAAAATATATTTCAAAGGATAAGGATTAAAGTGATAAAATCTATGTTTTTCGTTGTATTATCCTGAAGTTATAGGCAAGTGGTAATCAATGTGTTTTTTTATTTAAAACATTTTGTTGAAAAGCAAAGTTATTTTAAGCACACATACACATTTTTGTCACATCTTTCACATATATTTACGAGGGAGTATTAATGTTCTAATTATTATCAATTACAACATTAAAACTCCTCCATATCTATACTAATTATAACATATTATTTAATGTTCTATTAAGAATCATCTGAAATATCCGGATAAAAATCCTTCGGCATATTAATTGATTCTTATATCCACAATGGTGAAAATTACAGATATAAAAGTCAATTTATTTAGTTTCAGTACATCGCAGGTTGAAATAACCTTCAGTATCGCAAAGTCTTATCCATTATACTAGAGTATCAAAAATTATTATTATCTCAGGGAAAAGTTTTAATTATTACTGAAATTAATGAAGATAGAAAATTTCCACACAGTAGATATTTCCACAAGACAGAAATTTGTTACATAATCATTATACAAAGTTCTATATTTCTTACAGAGTTTCTTAACTTTTCGAAGGCCATCATTATAGAACTCAACAGATTGAATTTTATCTTTTCTATATTGCGATTTCATGTCAATCTAAAACTTTCTGGAAACAAATAAATCAAAATTAATAGCTCTAATTTACTACGTTATGTACAGAAGAATTATCTAATACGCAGTATACATTTTATAAAACTATCTTGGCAGCCTATAATTAATAATTAGCACTTAACGATACCCCAGCGTAAATTAATTCGTGAGAAATAAAATTTCAAATAAATTTTCAGAAAATTCTTCTGTTATTAAAACATAAAATAAATAATTTTACATTTCAGAAATTGAAAATTATTGATTAATAGAAAAGAGAAATATATTGAACGTTTTAGTGAAATATTTTTTCTAAAGAAAAGAACCAAAGAAAATCTCCTCAAGCTTTTTTTTTCACTTAAAAAATATTTTTGTAAGTTAGAGTTTTTTTTGTTGTTGTTGTTAATCGAGTTCTTGTATTATAAGACAAACATTTTGAGTTTACACGATTTTTTTAAGAAATTACATTCTGAATTATTCTTACACAACTTTTGGACAAAATTACTGATAATATAGAAATATTTTTTTTTATTTTAAAAAGTTTAAATCTATATTCTAAATAAATATTTCTATAATATGAATGTTTGACAACTTGAAACATAAGACCCAAAGTTCAAAACGTCTTTCTTTTACCTGTTATAAATTTCCCTATATCATAAGACAGGTAGTCATGATATTTCACACACCGTCAAATACATCCTTGAGTCCAGTCCTATTTTTTGGACCATTTTTTGGATTCGATCTGTTTTCCCATTTCTCAGTAATTTCGTTTAGCATGACGAGCGCATATCGATCCCGAATTTCTGAAGCGTATGTGGGAATTACTGTCAGGTCAGGTGCTGCATTATTTTGAAATCAAACCCATATTAGAAAAATCCTGTCCGTATTAGAAAAATGCATATTGAATCCATTTCGGCTATACTGATAAAGGTTGATAGGGTAAAGATTTTGAAATCCATAAAAGCGTGTTTCTGAGCTTTTTATTTTTCAAACTACAACACATACCTGGATTTGATTTGTTCTCAAAGAATGGAAACTTCATAGCATTTTGATGAAATATCTCGCAATTGTAAACCATTCCCAAAGGAAGAGCACGTCAAGTTTGTGTCTCACTATCTCAAAAATATATTATTCAAAAACACAAACGATGCTGCTTTAATACTTTGATTTCCGATTCTGTACAATCGGCAGCCATTATACTGTACAATATAGATATTTTATAGAAACTGGAAATTCTTTGTCACTTGTTTGAATCATTATGTGTGTTAAGTGTATTATAATGCATCGTACAACTATTCGAGGGCCTTATTTTTACTGTGGAATTTTGCTTTCATTTTCATGCTTTTTGGAAGCAGTCTTATCAAAATTATTGTAATTATAAGAAAATTATACTGAAGCTATATCTGCTGTCAATTACTATATTGCCGTTTGAAAGACATCAGTTTAATCAATTCAATTCGAATATATTTCAAAATCTTTCTAATCAAACAATAAAAACAATTCAATAAGTGTCAGAGATTCAGATACGAGGGGCGGCTACTGATAATGTGAATCATTTTATATTGATGTCATACATATTTACTTATTATCACCTTTAATTTACACAAATCCTCTATCTCTACAACAATCCATGTCAATATTTCCTTGTTCGAAACAGTGCTGGAAAATTTCTTCTATCAGCTCCTTCGGGACGCGTGCTGCTTTCCCTTTCACAGCTTCAACAGATCGAAATTTTGTTACTTTTAAGGCAGTATTCACCTTAGGAAACAGACAGAAGTCCTATGGCTAAAGATCCGGCGAATAAGGCGGATGGTCTAACACTGGGATGCTGTACTTTAATAAAAACATCTTGCCAAACAATATGGAATGAGCCAAATCATTGTCTTGGTGGAAAATTGTTCCGTAAGGATTCTTTGCCATTTCCTACAGTCTCAGCGTTAGCCGAATACTTAACCTACAGTCAGATTGAAGATGATTATTTATTTATTTTTTTTTTTTTCGATATTGCCATCCATTTTAGACGTGGAAGGACGACCCGGGCGTGAAGCATCACCAATATTTTTGTTGCGATCTTGAAAACGCTTAAACCATTCAATAACACGTGTAAGAGATAATCATTTATTGCCATATACTTCTTTCAATAAATTATAAGTGTCAGTAGTGGACTTTCCAAGTTTCGTGTGAAATTTCTTAACAATTTTTTGCTCACGTATCATTTTTCCGACTTAACAAAGAAGTAATTTTAATGCGAATGAAGGATATGGTTATTCGGATCTATTTAAAGAAACGAGAGAAAATGTATTTCATAGGGAAAGCTTCACTTTAAACATGTCCGCTACTGGCGTTTGGTGCATGCTTTCTTTTACTCTAGCAGCGTCAGTCTCGTTATTTTTTAGCCCCACCCCGTATGCACTGTAAAGTCAAATAATATCCTATACAGCACATATATTAAAGAGGAGCTATTAATTGTAATTAATTTGAAAATTGTGTTAACCTATGTTTCGTAATGCTCAATGTATGGAATTTGTTTCCTCTTCTTATGCTTTGAGAAGTAGTTTTAAGTTAAAAAATATTGTAACCGTAAAGTTAAACTGAATCTATCTGCTTATAATTACTATATTACAGCTTCAAAAATTTAAGTTTAATCAAAACAATTCAAATATGTGAAAAATATTTAAAAGTTTTTGATACTTAATTACTTATTATAGCTTTTTTAGATTCTTATTAATGTGACCCTATTAGGAAACATTTACAAACAGCTGTTGACAGTAAAACTTTTAAATTTAAATATTTTAATTTCACAGATTTTCATCCATAATCAGAATATTTGCATGCCTACTCGATATTTTAACTTAGCAATCAAACTTAGATGCCTCATCAGAGAAATAATTTCAATTAAAATTTTCTTCGTTTTTTTTCTGTCAGTACTTTTATTCAAGACAGAAAAGTAATTTTTATAATCAATGTTAATTGAAACTTGTACTGGCAATTCGTATGCATATAATGAGTCACTAGATTATCCACAACTATAGTTCGGCCTGAATTAATATCCCAACAGAATCTACAAGAAAGCTAAGGTATTGAAAAATTGAAATCACAGTAGATTGATGGAAAGAACATTTAAGATGGTCCCTCACTCTTCAACTGGCAACACTACATTACAAGGCTGCAACATTAAATAAATAAGTTAAACCTCAATTTTAGCTAAATTGCCAATTAGTTGATATTTAAAGAAATCAATTTAATATCAGAGAAATTACTTTCTTCATCAAATTACCACCTTAATCATTTTAGTATTTTCAATATGAATAAAATTAAAAGGTTTCGTGAATAAGGCAATTAGTTGGGTTCTGAAACAGCTTAAAATTTCTTTCAATGTAATCTCTAATTGTGTATCCCTTAAATATTTTAACTTGCCTTTTGAACTCTTTGTACATTATATTCTAGTTAAATGTATTTATGCAATAATAATATTAATTGCTTTAATTCCATTTGTATTTATAACAAGTATAAAATATAAGTTCCATTTTAATAAAGTTCATGAAATTAATAACTATAAGTTAATTCATCACACAAGAAATAACACACATCGACAACAAACATAGTTTCAAACTAATACTTTAATTAAAAAAAACTACTCTAAGGTCTACTTACTGCTCTTTTTACCCAAATATATACTACTCTTTAATATACTACCCCATATACTACTATATAGTACTCTAAAATCTGTGTGATGAGGAATTTTCAAATTAATTGACAGGACCACTTGATACCAATAATAGATATTAACGAACAATATAATGAATAAAAATATTTTAGAATTACATTTTCACTAACAAGCAGAAGAAAATTATCATGTTTCATTTGATACTATACGTATTTCAGAGACCTAACACCAGTTCATTGAGAAGCTCAAAATTTTTCATAAATGTATTCTTCCACAGTTTATTTTTAGACATTCTATCTTATCATTATTCTCATGTTATTTTTTTCTAAAAAACAATTTTTTTCTTTTTTTTTTTTTTATATCAAAAAATGTATCATTTTTAGTTTTTATTTAAACTCTTATCATTTAGTACTTAGAAAGCAATTTTTTCTTCTTGTTTTGATTCATAAATGGAAAAAAAAAACAATTATTTCTTCCAAACCTACTGTATTTCATTTTATATCATGTTTCGACTTACAAGTGGAAATAGAAAAATCCTTTGATGTCTAGCCTATTTCATAGATGGAGTTTCAACATCTGATTACAGGAATCATTTAGAAAAATTTCTGAAAGATCCGTCTTATTCGACAAGAAATTTTATATACCTGTCGAAATGCAAGTTTTACAGACATTTCAAGGAAATATAATACCCTGTAAAATAACGCTCTTTTCGATGAATAAATGTTGAATTCAAATTATTACGAAATTTTTTAATAAAATACTGATATCATCTTCTGAATTTCTAAACAATGACGTAATCATTCCATTTCGAAGTAGGACATATTTAATTTCCGAATTCACTTTATTATAAAAATCTTTTGAACATAATCTTATCAAATATTTTACACAAAAAATACTACTTTTAAAGATATGTAACTTTCAAATTGCTATTTTTTTCTTCTTTCTACCCGAACATTCTTTTGAGCTCATGTGAAATGTATTTTATATGCTTAGAATATGAAAAAAAGAAATACATGCAAGTTTATTTCATGTTTCGGATTTTTTAATATTTGTTACTTCATCCTTAACTGGGGCCGCAGTAGCCTAGTGGTCATGATCACGGCTCGCCATCGGTGTTTTTCGATGAGTCAGTGGCTCGAGTCTTCATGCCACGAAAGTTCCGTCGTGTAGCCGAGGATAACGCATGTTTAATCTATCGAGGTTCAAAGTCCTCCATTGACGAGGTGTGGAAGTTAGGAGAGGGAGTAACAGCTCAGATGTAGTCCTCGTCCCTAGATAGAAGTTATAATTACGAGGTCTGTCGTCAATAGTCTTTGTGTTATTCCTAGTGAGACCTTAATAAAACCAAACCAATAATTCTTACTTATTTTCAAAGCTCTCCATTTTTTTTAAATTGCGTGTATAAGCAAATACGATTATATAGAAACATTGTGGAAAATAGGCTCTAAATAAATATTTCTATGAGGATGGGATGACAAGTTACCAGCCAGATATAGAGATGGCTCCAATAATCTGTCCTCTTTGCAACCAAGACATGATCATGACTGGAGAGCACCTAAGCTTATGCCCTTCCGTCCTCATTGTTTTTAACTCTTTTAATTCTTCAACCTTGTGTGTTTCTGACGACGTTTTTTCTGACTGATAGTATCGTTCTTCTCTGTATTGGGCTGCTCATCGACTCATGACTGAAAGGTTGGAAACTGGCATAGGATAAAAAAAAAACCAATCAGATATCTAACTGACAGTCTATAGTGCTCTAATTGTAAGGCTCAGATAAAATTTCAGGTCCAACGTGTAGTTAGTATACGTTTAGCAGCTCTTAAGTGAGACGCATACAACCACTTTCATTAACACTAGAACGATATGTATGTTGAAGTATCTAGGAAAATTATCTGTGGTCATTTTGACCGCATTAAGTAAAGAAGAATAAATATTTGATTTTTGATATTTGATTATAAAAAGTTAAAATAAGTTATTTTAATACGTTGAAATCAAATGGAACATTTTATTAATGAATTTTGAATTTCATAAAATAAAATACATTTCTTTTCAGAACAAAAAGTTTCATTGCATTTTTATTTAACACTTACTTCCAATTGTATTTTTAAACTCTGAAATTTTCAACCAAAGAGCTTAATACACGGATGATGTGACATTTTCTACTAATTGGTTTAACACATGAGAAAAATACTTCTTTGATTTTGTTTCGTCAACACGAACGTTGATTACTCGTGACTTTAAAAAACCTAGGAAGGCCTTTAGATCTTTCTTTGAGATACAATGTGACAATCCCTTTCTGTTAGTAAGTTCAAATAAAGGATACTCGAAAAAAATTTCGATGGAATTATTGTTTCAATATAAAGAATAGGTAAACAGGTTCCTTGAAGCTGATGACATCGGACAAATGACTCTTTTGTTCAAGTACATCTATGCCACACCATTTTCAGGGAGCCTTATTGGATTATCAACTTTCTTAATGCTTTTGTACACAATTCTCAAATGCGATCAGTTTTTTGGTTACAGAGGCAAACAATAACATATTTTTAAACATTCACTAAAACTTTTGATAAAACTCGCTAAGGAGCTGTTTCTTTGCAAATCAGAGGCAGATGTCTTTGATTTAGACCCATTGTACCAACAACAGAGATTACTTTTGAAAACAAAATGTCCGAAAATATCTGAGTTGTAAAACTATTGGCTGCCGTGGCATCCTTCCTTTAAAAAGGAATGGATTCATTAATTTCATATCGACATATTCACCAAATTGCTTAATTTTGTCTTTCGAAAAGGTAAATTTGTTTTATTTAAGCCGACGAGTTGAACAAGTTGATATATCATCACGCCACAGACACTGGAGAATTTCTTTGAAATTGCTTTGTGATCTTTTCACTGAATACAGGAAGACACCACTATTTTAAACATAATTTTTTATGTCTAGAATAGTATATTTTACTTTGATTCATATCTGTAGATGGTATTTTGATCCTTTAATACGCTCTTCTGAAAGTAAACAACCATCATAAAAATGGACAGAGGCTAATAAACCAACCTCGAAAATATCATGAACATCTTTGTCAAACAACTAAGTTATGATGTTTGTTATTTCTGGGATGTAGAAAAAATTACATGTATTGATTATATCTTGAAATGGGTAAAATCATCAACAGTGAAAACTACGCATTCTTAATGTAGCGTGTAAATGATGAGATTTAGATAAAGTGTCCACATATAATGAAATCAACAGGATAATTAGCCATCTTTGTTTATTCTTCGGTATATCTCTTAATTTGATACTTGTGAATTTGAAATTATGACTTTCTTCGAAACTGTTTATTTATTGTAGACACATTGTGCTTTTTCTTCCGTGTCTTGAAATAAACTATCACAATAAGCTCGTATAATTTCGAAATATTCATTACACATTCAACTGTTAATAGAATTTCTTGCAGTAAAGTACATTATACATAACATTGTAATTGATAGAAGAAAGTGATGATGATCACAGAACGCATTTATTATAACAATATATGATATATTTAAATGCTACTTTTACAATGTAACTGTAATTTAGTGGCAAAATTTAGTAATTTAGTAATTGACGAGATCTTATTAAAAATATCCAGTACATAACTTCTACGTTTGGAAATATTGTGTAATTGAATTAAGCCTAATTCTTTAAACTCATTTTAACAAATTCTTTTAAACTGTGTTTCTTAATGAATTTGCAAATTCTAATTAAAGCCTTAATTATTGGTTTTCATCCTCTCAATAATTCTTTTAATGGTACTAGTTTCACCTACTCATTGTGTCCCATATTCGATGAATATCTTCTTCCTACATGAAACCATCGGGTTGCTCATCTCAATATAACCCTTTGTTATGCTCCTCGTCAATTCCCCTATTCAAATGAAGTTATATGATGCAAACCGTTGGGGGAGAGATAGAGAGAGAAATGTTATTGTTTCCAATCAGTTCCCTTTCTCTAATACGACGATGCCTTGATGTTTCCTAGGAAACCTTGCACCGCAAGTCCTCAATCGGAATTAAGTCCGGTAATTGGGCTGGTTAGACCATGTTCTAGGAACTATTTCGTTCTTAGTTTGACCTATAACAGGGAGCATTATCATGATAAACAAATCTCGTGCATTTAAGAAGATTTCAAATGTTAATATTTTAAATATTTTGTAACAGTCATTATTCTTTCAACGATGAATATGCAATTCAAAGCCGTTTGTTGCTATACATGCTCAAACTATTACTACACAGGGTACTGAATTGTAAGAACTTATCACTTTAATCTTAACACATTTCCTGCCTTAATGCTATTTGCTCTAATTTATACCCATATTAACCAGCGACAGGGGAGGGGAGGAAGTAGGACTTAACAGTGCCCATACGATCATGCAGACCATGCTCATATATAATTCATTAAAAATCACATAATTAAAATATTACCATTGTATTTCACTTTAAATTTTGAACTTTTAGAAAAATAATGAAAATTTCACCTGAGCCTTAGAATTTTCGAATGCTATTATATGTTGCATTATATTTTATAAAATTAGTAATAAAAGTGAATATATTATGTATATTATGTATTAGTCATTGCGTTTATTTCATATTTAATGCAAAATTAAATAGGAGAAAATTCAATAAAGCACAATACAGAAAAATTTTGAAAGTACCTGAACTATTTCAGGGATTTCCTAGAAGCAAATAATTTAGTCCTCGTCGTCTTTATCAAATTCATTTCATAATTTTTACGTGTATTCCAAGCAAACAGTGTTTTGAATGATAAACATAAATATTTTGTCTCCTTTTTTTGCTTAGTGGGTACAAAAGACAGGTTTTTTCTTTATTTTAACATTGTTTCTTCTGTGTACCGCTCCACATTCTGAGACTCATTTTCTTTTCCTCAGTTCTTAAATTCTTGTGTTATCAATTTCACCTTTAACTGGATTAAAATTACTTTTTTTTTCTTTTTCTTTCAATCATTAATTTTGTTCATTTCATAATTATGCGTAAGAGTTCATTATTAAAAAATAGTTCCCAAACATTTTTTTTTTTGGTTTGCAGTCATTGATTAATCAGTAAAGGCTTAGAACAGGAAGTCTTATACTGTAGTGAGTTGGAACTCTAACATCCTTGCTAGGCTCAATGGATTGCCATTTGTACTAATTTTTCTTATAGTAGTATTTCCCGGATATATTTAGCATTTCTCTTGCTCTGAGAAACCATGGTCATTTGAAGAAATTTCCGAATCTGTAGAGTGGGAACGTTCACAAACCAAATCTTCTTCACAGTCATCCTCTTCACTAAAATTACTTCCAAATTCTACAATCTCTTGCAGCTCTCCTCCGTAACGCGTATGACATGGATGAATAAATTTCCTCAGACTTAACTTCAGAGCCATGTGTACTACTGCCAAGAATTCTAACAATGAAAGGGAGGTGCAATCTCACAGACCGCTCTGGATTAATGTGCTGGAATTCCATCTAGATGCACAGGCCAAAACACTATTAGGAGTAATGTTCAAAGGCACACAAAACAGGAAGTTAAAAGAAGAGTCTGTTCTATTGAACTAACCATGTAAGAAGGATGTTTTGAGAAACAAGGTGAGAAAGGGGACCGCACGTCCCCTGTTATGGGTTAAAAAAGTCAAAAAGGACATTTTCCTCCTGTTGATGAAACCAGAGTCACTATTTTCTCATCTGTTTATATATTTCATTGTTAAAAAAATATATAGTTTCCTTTTAAAACTAACTTAAGTAATTAAATTTTCCATATGCAATAGCATTATTAATATTAAATTTCTTATAAATCTCTTTTAAAAAATTTATAAGATCCTTCATGTCTATTGAATTAAAATTATTCTTCAACGTCCTACTCGTAAATATAAAAAGCATAAATATGTTTATTCTTAATATTTTTAAATATATCAGCATTATTTTTCATAATAACAGTACTATTCAAATTAACTAAACTATTTTGATAATTTTTTTAAATGTTTTACCAGCAAAAGTGATATAAGTATTTAATCAATTAGAAACTGTTCTAAATTTAATTGGAGTCTTTTAAAATCTTAATGTTAAAAATGTTGTTAAATTAATTCAAAGCTTCTTGCAGATAAAAACACAATTATTAGTACTTTGTCTGCAAAAACCATTACAAATACATCGCGAAGATTAGTAATAGCTTTTTTTTAAATATATAAAACCAATATCAGCAATATTATTAAAATCTTATGATTAAAGACATCCAAATCGTAGATATTTTTCAATTCGAATAGGAAATTTATAATTTTTTTTAATATTGAAATTCTTTTTAAAATCCTTTTCAAATTCTATAATGCTACTTCTGATAATATTTGTCTTTATATATCTCCTTTTTTTTGTTTACATCTATTATTTGTCTTAAAAATCCTTTATAAAAATTTTCCCACTACAACTTTTTCATCTTATTGGGAATAATCTTAATTATATATAAATAAATGTTATCAAATCCATGCATATTAAAGTTAGTGTTTTCATTCTACTAAATTGATTTTCATTTTGGTATCTCTTTGAATATGATCTATGCTGACTCATTCTAATAATTAATATAATTAGATGTTTGACCAACACATTTGCATTTACATATTCTACATTTCATCATATATATACAGTTGTTCATTTTGCAGAAAGTAAACTGGGATTTTTCATCTATCTGTTCTGTATCTATCATGATGCATGTTTTCCATCTTTTATCTCTACAATCAATTTCTAAATTTCAATCTTAACTCCCTTAAATTCTAAGAGTAATTTATCATAAGAATTTGCCTCAATATTTCTACTTGTCCTCTATGTCATTTTGATTAGATCAAAACTATATATATATACGCCTGGTAACAATATCGTATCTTCCAGAGTGCACCAGATAGCTGAAACTAATGCTTCTTGAGTTTAGTTTCTTATTAACGTCGCATTAGAAGCAACACGAGGGCTATTGGTAACGGACCTCGTAGTTTTGAACCACAGTCAAGTGACGAGGACGACATCAGAGCTGGTACCCCCTCTTCTAACTTCCTCATCACGCCAACGGGAGGACTTTGGTCCCCCAACAGATTTAACGTGCATCGGTCAAGGATCAAACCCGTGACTGAACGAAAACCACCGGTCACAAATCCGAAGCCATGACCATTAGGCTACCGCGGCTCAAAGGCTTCATGAATAGTGGACACTCTTTTTTTGGAAACTGTATATAATTTGGTATTGAGTATAAACAGATGGAATCATGTAACTATGGGACCGCATTCCTACCTAAGTAACTTCGGATTGTTTTTCTTCCTCATGACCAGACAATGTTTTTTACTAATGCAGATCTGTCAATAAAACCTTTTTCTGCTTCGTTTTATATTGTGTGCATACTATTCATTTTTTGACTGTTGTACTTTCATCATTTCTTACGTGCAACTTTGTGTTTCTAAAGTGTGAATTTCATATCACACAATTGACTATTTTTCGGAATTAAGACACGATCTTAAAAGTTGCTTAAGTTTTGTACGCTAGTATCTATATTATCTTTGAAAATTGTCGAATAATTCAAACATTTTTGTCGTTTTCGTTAATTTTTTTTCCAATGAAAATGTATTTTTTAAGAAACGTAAATAAATTTTAAAGCATGAAATTGTTAATTATGAAAATTAAATAAATATTAATACCTCAATATCACCACCTGGCTCTTAAAGAGATTCTCACTAAATATATTTTTAAGTATTATGAAAAACTATGTACATGATACACTTTTGAATTTTTTTAATAAAATGTTTCTTTTTTTAGGGAGGAAGGTTAAGTTATAATAATAATTATTTTAAAAATACATCGTAAATGTGTAGCAGCAATTTTGTTATGGATAGAATTAACTGCAAAATATGAACACAAACATTTTGAATCTTTACAAATTGCTCCTCTTGATTCAAAACAAATGTTAAAACTAGCTATCTGATATCAAAAATACTATATATCTGAGTATTTTTTTTCGAACATAATATTTTTTTTAATATTTAGATAGATTGAAATAAAAAATAATTCACTTGTTTGAGGTAAGAAATTAAACGAGTTTTCCAAATTTGTAGTTTTACAGCTAATCAAAAAGTACTTTTCATAATACACAACCCATAGATTAAAACAAAATTCGAGCGTACTATTTATTATTTGCGAGTTCAAAAAGAAAGAAAAATTCTTTCTCGAAGTTTTCCATCAGTCCAATGTTAAGTTTTAATGGTTATCTTATTCAGCGTTTTATCTTCAGCTTGGCGATTTTCTGACTTTTGTCTTTTAACAGTGAGATGTGTCAAGTTGCCATATTGGATAGCATATTTTTAAATATCATTGTTATTGACTATCATATATTACTCAGAGTTGTTTGTCTTAAAAATTTGAATAAAAACTCACAAAATATATTGTGTTGGTTACGTAATATTTAGATATAATTTACTATAAATTGAAAACTTTGCTATAAACAAACATTTTATTCACATTTCATAATTAGAGTTTTTTAATTTTTTTTGAATTAATATTTTCAACTTATTGAGATTCATTAATTAATTAATTTATGAAAGAGAATATATTTTGGAATTATACAATATGTATTATCAATTGATCAGAAATATTACATAAAAATAATTTACACAGGAAAAATCAAGATTAATTAAATCTATTTATTTCTCTTTCTCTTTCCCTCCGTATCTTTTAGATTTAAATGGCTTCTAAATTTACCCTAACTATTAATAACAAGTATTATTTAAAATAACTTTTCCCTAGTAATAATGCCAGTCATTAAATAGGAAAAAACAATTTTGTAAGCATCAATTTAAGACTTTTTTTAATGTCAAATAAAATGATAATATGAAGTAATATTTAAAATATAATCTGAAAGTTACAGCTAATAAAAAAGACAAAAGAGGTCTTATAACAAACGTTTATTCTTTTATTCTTATCTTTAATCTATGAAACAGTCGTTTTGATTAGACCTCCAGACACAACAAACAAGTTTAGCAATATCAACAAAACATTTTAGTTTTTTTCTAACTAACCATTGGATTGGAGATTTTATTTATTTCTTCTCTTACAAACAGCTTCCGTTACATCGTTTGTTGTTATTATATGTTGATTGTCTTTATCAATTTACAAACAAAGACCTTTGCTTTCACTTTATGCAGTTATTGAGCAGACTAGTGATGCATAGCATAGGTTGAAATCTGCCGAACGTTTGAAAGAGAATTGAAATAAAACGAAATTGAAACAAACATTTCTTTTGTTATACTTTTTCTGGTGACTGAATTCCTTTCTTCTTTTCCAGTAACAGTTGAGCTGTATGAAGGTACTACTATTAGTTTCGAAAATGAATTATATCTATTTAAAATCTGATTTTAATTATTCTAGTAAAAAAATTACAATTTCTCCATCTTCACACACACAACTACATTGAAAAATCTTCATTCCAATCATTTCTGAATGTATACAAGTATAAAAATATTTAATGCTAGCTTTAAGGGAGAACAAAATAACATTTTTTTTACTTTATGTGTAGCTATAATACTACTACTTATTTCATGTTTATAATAAGTTTTGAATGCCCATATTGGAAGTATTTCTTGATCTTCAAAGAAATACTTTCATAAACAGATTACAAAATAGGTTTTATAATAGTTTCGCTTCAAGCTTTGCTTTATTTAAAACATTATGACACGTAATTAAGTCAAATAACTAAAAACACTGTTCATAATTATCTTATTATTTAATAAAATAAGTTTAAAATCCAAAGGGCTTTACCGAAACTGATTTAGTTGACTATACAGTTTAGATTTCGGTAATTAGTTTAAGATATCTGAGCAATCATTGTAAGCCAGTGGTGATCGTATCCTGGTACACGTACCACCTCAGACAAGTGAAAGATTCCGAAGGATTAATGATTACGTACAAAGTTCTATAAATAAGTAATATGAATATATTCACAACTAAATAATATTTTTAAAATATTATCTTCAAAACCTTTTTGCAATGCTTTAAATTTTTAATCATGAACAAGTAGTGAAATTGGCTTAGGATCAGGAGCAAGGAGTATAAGAAGTAAAATGTCAAAGAAATGTCAATGTAAGTCATGCATGAGTTATTCAAAAGTTCTTTTATAAAATAACAACTTTATGGTTTTCTTTTCTGTGGCTTTTCGAATAAAAAATTACTGATTATTGTATTAATTAAGAAAAGGGCAAATAAATATATATATTACGTATCAGATTACTTTTCTCTTGAAATTCAAAGAATATATATACAAATATATGCTAAGATTTGAATGATTCAAGATTTATAAGAATATTTTTAGTCCCTTTACTAGACATACTATGACATATTCAAAAGAAGGTGGTATCAATAAATGATATTTTATTTTCTGTTATAGAACAAAAATGCATTGGATATTTATTCTTTACGATAATCTTCAAATTAAAGATCTGAACATAGAAATGATGTATTTTCGTATTTCACTCTTACGATTAAAACATGATCTAACTCTCAAAATATTAGTCGATGTTTATAACATCATTTCTTCATCTTCAAAATTTTGAAATAAAAATGGTGGGTAATGCAACATCACACAATCACATTTTATTTTCCTCAAAACATGATACCACTTCCATAATTGTCATTCATCGAAAATCCTCATGTTGAAACAGATTCCGTTCTAAAGCATAACCAAGCGTCCAATACTATCATTTAATTTTTTTTTTTTGGATTTATTTTTTGAACTATATATATATATATATATATATATATATATATATATATATATATAT
>BMAW01082737.1:50014-106389 GCA_019974015.1 Nephila pilipes
TATATATATATATATATATATATATATATATATATATATATATATATCTTAATTTCATATCTAATATTTAGTGCATCATGCTTTTACCATTTTAAGATGAAAAATGCTATTTTAAGAATTCTAGCATCATTCGTGAATGACAAAAAAGTACTTTTTAAAACCCTAATTTGTATAAACCAAAATTAAATTCTATTCCATATATATCCACTACACAGTTTTGTTCAACAGAAACATGAATTTAAGCAGTGAAAGTGCCATTCCTACATTAATTGAGATGGGCGTAAATTTGGTAAATCAATATTATTAAGCCAAAAATGTGCCGACTCTGAAAAATACCGAGAGTCGATGTCATTTTAAAAATCGGCGCTCCTATTTTGAGTAGAAAATCTTATTAACTACAACGCTCACAGGAAATGAAAGATAATGGGCAAGAGTTACTAACTACAGCATTAATTCGGGTTGTCTCTCGCTGCCCGCATGACATAGCGGAAATTACATTACTTTGTAAGATACTCCTTTCGTTCGCTGTCTCATTCCTTTATTCGCTTTAACTTCATGCTACGCTCTCTCTAGGAAAAGATTTTTATTTAATTTTGATTTGCTGAGGAAACCACGAACAAACCCCGAAAATCCGTGTTTAACTTCCAAGTAACTTGAATTGAACTGAATAAATATTGCTTCGTGAGAAGGCTCGGGGAATGTAAAATTTGTTACTTTAGTAAATACTACTAACGGATTGATTACTTAGTGAAAAGTTAAATTGCTATTCGTATATTTAGTGATTAAACCTATTGCTCATTTACTACTTTCTCAGGATAGCTTAGCTTATTTATATACAAATAATTTATAACATTCTTAAAGCTATAATTAACTTAAATTAAGTGAATACAATAAAGAAATTTAATATGAGGAAAATAATAATTTACTTATGCAAAAGAATCCTGTGAGTGTCATTATCTTAAAAAAATTTGAGTCTATTATAAAATAAGTTAAAACTTGTAGAAAGGAAGAATTTGGAGTGAATCATAATAATTATTATAAAGAATTTGATGTATATTTCGTTTACTTCTAATCGTCGAGGCTTTATTGAAAAATTATGCTCACGTGGCCATATTTTTTTTTTATTTTTTGCACAATTGTTACAGTTTTTGATATATTTACAAGCTACATGTTTTTTATGAAATACATGATTCACATTATGACTTGATCTCTATCCCATTTCACGCACTTTAGCTGATGTATGACTAATAGGGAAAACCGTCGGAGAATTCTGGTGGAAATTATAGACACCAGGATTTAAGTGCAACATTAACCTCGACCTAAGAATGAACGTGACCTCCCTTAACGTTCTCTTTCCTCTTCTTAAGCAGGCGAAAGTTGCAAGATCAAAGGTTGAATACAATGACGCCAGGCTTCTTCAATCTCAATTCCGTGAGAGTCTCCATCTTCTGATTTCAGCACATCATCGACACCTTGCAATAAAGAGAACAAATATATTCCATAGAGGACACATGTGCATTTCTGGCATAACAAAAATTTTGAAAATAGGATTATAACGGGTTTTATCGCATGTTTCCCTTCAACTAACCCTGGATGACTTCCATATGACGTTAATTGCATTGAGAAACTCTTCTAGTAAATTAACCATTATTTTTGTAAGATAAATTGAAATACTCAAGTGTAATGAATAGGTTCGAAGAGATACATTTACAAACGGAAGAGAACTTACAAGATTGAATAGTAGCGAACCTGATTAGTCAATAAAATTTTAGTATCTTTTTGTAATATTAGGCATTGGATTTGCTTATTTGTAGAGACATAATCTAAAGATTTGTTTGAGTTCCTGTTTTAACTATATTAGTTTGAGACGAATTAATCAATGGATAAGAATAGAAATATTAAGTGCTCTGGAGAAGTGTTGCATGGAAATAAATAAAAATGTTATGAAAATGGAGACTTTCCATTTCAATCGATCCTTGTATTTTGTGCATATCTACGTTTTAACTTTGTTACAGAGGCATTGTTACAGGTATATTCTCATTATTACTAAATAAAGATCTCTGTATTTCTATTAATTGAATAAACGACAATAATTTTGATCATATGATTCAGACACAACAAAATTTTTAAGAGATAACAAGTATTAAATTGTGCCTGAACTAATTATCACATGACTTCAGATATTTAAATGTTACTGATGAGAAACTTGAGGATATCACTAATGTAAAAAAATATACTGACTTTGGCGCAAAAGCAAAATTGATTGAAAATATTTTTTTAAAAGGTCTTAGATTTGAACGGTAATTGAAATGTAACATGACATATATGTTTCTAATTACTTATTGTAAGATATGTGTATGTGTTAAATAAATCATAGATTTCTCAAAAATTATTACCCAAAAATGTAAAAACATTTACTGTATTTCCCTGGCTTCATTGATTTCAATAAAACTGCATTTATTGTTTAATTTATCACCAAAGAAAATTAATAGAAGGAAATTAAATATATATCACTCTAAATTTAAAAACCAGAAAAGTCTTATATTTTATCTCATCTGAAAAAAGCAGTATATTTTTCTCCAACATTTACTAATCAGGACATAACTGTAAATTTTAAGATATTTTTATGAAAAAAGAATTTCGTCACAGTATAAAATAAAAATGCAATTCCTTGCCGTTTTATTTTTGATAGAATACAATGTTATTTGTATCATACAATAAATGAATGTTAATCAGTATTATCAAAATTTTAAATACTACACTCAGAAATCAGTTTAATTTCGAGTAAATTTCCTTTCTGATTCGTTGGAAATCAATTTAAATTTAATTGAATACAAATAACTTGAAATTAATAAACTCATTAAAAATTATAGCTAAAAAAATTTAAGAATAATCTAGAATATATAGAAGCTCCTAAAATCGAGTATACATCTCTATTTCTTTGCATACAAACATATGGAAAAAAGCTTTATGTAATGGTTCATTAATAAGAATCATAAATCACTCCTAAGATAAGATACTTATCCAAAAAATAAACATAAAGTCAATATAATAATAAAATTATTTGCACTCTCAATATAATAATAAAGTTTTATATATAAATATAAAGTTTTATATATAATAATTAATTTATTTTATATATAAATATAAAGTTTTATATATAATAATTAATTTATTTTATATATAATAAAGTTTTATATATAATAATAAAGTTTTTGCATTTAATAATGACATTGGATTTAGATCCTGATGTATAAGTTTCTTGAAGAAATATTAATTTTTGATCTTCAAAATGGGTTCCAGAACGGAACTGAAGTATGAGTTACAGAGGTGGTCGTATTGAAATGGCTGAAGAAGGTAAATGTTTTAGAAAAATTTCAAAGGTAGTTCAGCGAAATCACCTATGTATTCAAAAACTCATCAAAAATTGTAAATATTTCGGACATGTTGAAAATATTCCCGGGGGAGGACGAAAGGGAGATCTTGGATGACAGAATCAAGTTGAAGATCCTAAGAAAAGTGACCGAAACTCCAAAGGTGAGTACTCGAAAAATTGCTGCAAACACTTTTCCTACGATACAAAGACCTTTTTTTGCAGAAACAATTGGAAGAGTACTCAGGAAGGCAGGCTTTAAAGGTCTTGCGGTCATGGGAAAACCTTTCATTCTAAACGTAACCAATAGAAAAGCTTCCATTTGCTGAAAATTATATTTCAAGGTCTCCAGACTTTCTGTAATCAAGTTATACTCTGTGATGAGAGCAAATTTAATGCTTTTAAAAGTGATGGGGAATGTTAGGTTTGATGGAAGCTTAACGCTGAGTTTCTTCCTAAAAACATCATTCCTACTGTCATGTATAGAGGTGATTCTATACTCATATAGGGCTGCATGTCAGCCAATGTTGTAGGGGAAGTTTACTGCTTATTGATGGGATCATGGAAAAAATTCAATGCATGAACATTCTGAAAAATAATTTAAAACAAAGTGTTACAAAGTTGGGTTTAGGATCGAGTTTTATTTTTCAGCACGATAATTATCCTAAACATACAGCTAAAACTGTTCAATTGTGGCTGTTGTGCAATTGTAGAACGCAGTTGCACACTCCACCACAATCATCTAATCTCAACGTTATTGAAAAAAATTATGATTATAACTAGAAAGATCTGTTCAAAAGTACCATATCATAAATAAAGATCATTTAAAAACTGTTTTAAGAGACGAATAGGCTAAAATAACAAGTGAAACAACCCAAAATCTGGATTGATCGATGCCACGCGATCTGGAAGTGGTCATTAATTCGAAAGAAAGTGCAAACAAATATTAAACATTGTCTTTTTATTTTTCATCTAAAAGTTAAACCAGGCGTACACTCAATTTGTCACTTAATATGTTGCAGTTTCTGCTTAAAATTATGTAATTAATTTATTAAACGGATTTCACACACATATACTTGTTTCCATGTGTAGCACATTTATCAAAGCGTATTTTATCATTTAGATATGTATTAATTTTTTATAACAATTTAGTACTACTTTGTATACTTTTAATGCTGAAAGAGAAAGGTGTATACTCAAATTTGGGATCCCCTGCATATAAATATTTTTAATAATGAAATTATGTGACATTGTTTAATTACGATGAAATAATAGGAGGCTTATAAAACAATTTGTAAATGTAAAGAAAATCTTAGTTTTCTTACTGTAATTCAATACTGGTCACATTTTTTTTTTCTATTTTAGAATTAATCCATATTTTTGGTCTAACATGAGCTTATCTATGTTAAGATGAAGTAACTATACTAAGGTAAGTTATTAAGATCCTCAGCTGTAGACATAAAAAGGTAATTTCGAAAGAAAATTAAATATTGTTATTAGAACCCTACAATTAAATAGATATCATGAAACAGCCGTTTTAGATTATTGCTAGATTCAATTTAATATATTTAATAAATAAGAAAAATGCCTGAAGATAAAGATAAAAAAATAAATTCATGACTATTGAAATACGATTACAGTTTTCTAATTGTTATAGGTGGTAAAGATTTAGGGCATTAATATCAAAATATTGAGTGGTATGCTTACAATTCTCAAAATGTCAGAAAAACTATTTTTAGATTTTTTTTTCTCATAGAAATTTTGAATAAATACTCTATGAGTTTAATTAACTTAATATTCTTACTACTTGCTGTTACCTAGGAAAGTGTTTTCATAAGAACACAACTCGAAGTGCGATAAATTTTGTGAGTACATGACCTTTATTTTCATTCTATTTCATTAAGTGATGTTTCTCAATCATAATTGATAAAATCAATACCAGTAAGAATAATCACTACTATTTATCTGAATATATGTGTGAGTTAATCTGACATCACATACAATACCAATACGAATAATGATAAACCAACATTCACAAAATCAAAACACGACTGTCTAAAAAAAGCGTGAAACTCGTTGTGTAAAAATCTGATATTCCATTACAATAAGAAAAAATCACAGAAAAAAACAGTCTATACAAATGTGAAGAAAGTTAATTGCTGACAGAGTAAGGTATTACAAATATGTTCTTTCGTGTTATTCTTTGTGTCTACCTACAATTACTTGACAATATTCAAAACTTTCTCTCTCTCAACCAAAATCATTATTTCTTCACACACCTAAAAGTAGATCTTCAACTAAGGAGTACTTTTTTACACTAAAAATCTCACTTTTATTTTACGTATTTGAATATTAAATTTTAGATACCTATTACTGTCTAAAGTTATATGTAAATCCATATTCTTATATTATACATTTCAAGATAAGTTTTAATGAAAGAATTTCTTTGAAAATTTTTAAGGAACGAGAGATATAGTACATAATTAAAAACACTGAGAAAAATTTTACTAAAAAAGATAAATACGAATTGATTCAAAGAGTGACTGTAAGGTAAGAAACGCAAATTGAAGTGGACTTGCCATTTTCCTTCTGTCACACGAAGTTTGTCTGAAACACATCAACTCGAACATTGTTTTAGAAAAAAAATTTAATCATCTGTAACTCCAAAAAATAAAAAACAAAAAGTTCAGCAGTGTTGATTTGATGGAAAAACATTTCTTTCTCTTTCGATTTGCACCCATCGCAGAATGTATTTATTTATTTGTTACACAAACATAACCAGATCTGTAGGTGTGTGTTTCTGTGTGTGATATCTTAAAATAGTTCTTATTTTTTCCTATTCTTGTTTCTTTTCCTTTATTTGAATTTGTAAGAAAGCAAGCAAAAAAAAAGTTTTCCTTCGTTCCATTTTTATTTTTCAAAGTTATTTTTGTCCTAGTATTGTTTTTCCATACAAATGTTTCCATCCGATAGTAATCTAACAGAAAACGTTTTAGATCAGCTGTGACTTGAAAATTCAAAATCTAAATTTGGAGGGGGGAGGGTTCCTGTATCTTTCTGTTTCTTGAGAAAAAGTGGATTTCCACTCAAGTAGATAGGAAAAAATCTTCCCGAGTTTGAAACAGAAGATAAGAAATTTATTTTTCCTGTACGATTCGTACGAGGATAGAAATATAACATTCAATAAAATAATCAAACCCAATCCTATGCTTCACGTACAGTAGAAATATTGTGTTTTATCAATAAGAATATAACCAGCCTGCAAATGCTATTAAAGTCATAAATATAAGAAAAATACGTTCAAGACCCAATTTCTCAAATACTTCAAATGAGAAGATTATGTGATTTGAAAAGTTTGAGTTTATGAAATTCAAATTCATTCCATGAATATTTTTTTTTAATTATTAACGTCATGACATCTGATTTTATTTGAGTGACTATTATTATTAAAAAAATCAAACAAAGTCATATTCATATATGTCAAAATAAGAGCAAGAAAAGTAAATTGCAAATAATTAAATAATTTCCTAGACTTCCACTAAACTTTAAGAATATAAGCACACTGTGAATACCATTGAAATCATAAACATAAAAATTATTCATGTTTCAACTTCAAAGAAAATTCAAAGTAGGTAATTAAGTAATGTGACAAATATTATTTTATAGAAATACAAATTTGATGCATTTATGTAGTTTGGAATATTAAAGTTGTAATATCTGACTTTATTTATGCCAATGATATAGTTACAGTATTCAAATGAATTTCGAATAATACCAGTTTTATTCGAAGTTTCAATATTCATTCACATCGCGTTTTGCTCGAATCAACTGTGCAAATATAAACCTTAATTTGTGAAAAAAAATTTCTCTAGAGCTATCTCTAGTTCTACAGCATTTTTTACCAGCATCTGTCTGAGAGATTTCGATTACATTTTATTTGTTTGTAATAAATATGAAAGTGGAAGAAATAATCTCAGATATTCAGTTCTTCTTTTACCTCTCTGCCCTTCTGGACGTTATTTCATATTTTCTCTGCACTTGGTCAACAGATGTTCAAATATTTGTAATAATAAATGTCCTGAAATAATCTTTGGTTTATTATCTTCAGCGAAGTGCAGATATAAATCTACTGGTTTATTACTGAGCAACATAAGAATGTTGCTAATTTTCACAATTGGTATCGTCCACATCAGAAATTGGCATTGTCCACAATATCGTTTCATTCGCTTATAGAATGCTGTCTGAAAAAATGGAGCCGTTGTGAGGAAATTTGATGATAGTCGGTCTAGAATAAAAACTTCAAGAAGACTGTAATATAGTGTAGAAATTTGATTTGATTGTTTTATTAATGTTGCACTGAGAAGCGACACAGGGCTATTGGCGACGGACCTCATAATTGTGAACCTAAGTTAATTGATGATGCTGATTATGTGATTCCTGTTCCAGAACAGGGATCATATAATTGATGATGATTCCTGTTCTGGAACCTCTCACTCCAAACTTCTACACCCCACCATCCATAGAACATGAGACCTCAGCTAGATTTAACGTGCATCAACTCGCTATAAGCCCAGTTCTTAGTGGCTTCAAAGGTTCAAATCCACAACTTGACGAAAATAAGGCCGGATACGAATCCACGAATATGACCACTAGTCTACTGCGGCCATTTCTTATGCAATGAGGCTTGCACTAGTCAATGGACAACAAAGTTTACTACTTTCAGGAATAAGAGGATGTCATGGTCTATTGTGGCCATATTTTTTTCATAGAAATTATCTATTCGCTCAGTCTTCCCTATTGTATCTCATTGACGTCTGCTCACAGGCATCCCGTTTATAATTACGTATTGAGTTCAAAGACTTAATAACTTATCAGTCGAAATCTTTTGCTAACAGGTGTTGATTAAGGAACGTGAAAATTCGGATGAACGCCAACTTATTGTAGGAATGAAGAAACTGTTCCAAATTTCTACTGAGGAAAGGAACTTATAAAAAGACTTTGAAATATCCCACTGTGAGAGTGTTATAACGAATAAATAAACTTTTTTTAATTTTAAAAGGATATATTGCAAATGAAGGTGATATTTTTAATGGATAACTTTGCTAAACTCCATAGAATTAATTATCAGCAGATGTGTTTGAATGTTAAAAAGTTGTACGAAGCGACTACATAACGTATTGTTTCTTATTTAAATCTCCCTGATTATATTTCAATTGCTTTGGAAATACTTTTCCCCCTAACCCATATCCACTGAATAATGATCACCAACTGAAATAAATACTATGAAAGGAATGGGTGTTCTTACCCAAAAGTTTCATTAAACTGGTGTTGAATGTGACCGAAAAATATCACTCACCTATTCCTGAGAGGGAATGTCATATTCCTTGTTAATGAGCATTTACTTGATCTTCCTTGAGGGCAGATATTAAATAGTTCAAATTTCTCTGTCAATGCAATCTTTCTACCTTTTTCATTCTTAACAATACAGCATACGCTTAGTGTTTTTTTTCCTCTCTCTGGAAACCTCTGGATTTTTTTCAACCTCCTTTTTTTCCGAATAAAAGAATAAAAAGATAGTAAGTTGCTTTCCAGTTGTTATTGTTGTTGATACATGCTTCCTATTATATTAAACGTTATACTGTTGTCCTTCTTGGAAACATTTTAAACAGTGGCTGATTTATTTCGACGCATACTCTGTAATCTTTTATATCGTTCGTTATCCAAAAGTTATCATTAATCATTGTTATTTATATTTTAATTATTCATCTTTATGGTTAGAGTATTTTAATTCCATTCTGAGGGTATTTACGATGGGGATATATTCAACCTAGATATACTGCTATTTCTTACCATCTAGGTTTTGCATTGCATACTACTGTTATGGAATCTGTTGCTGATATTTGCTCTCAGAGGGCAAATTTGAAATGCCGTTATGCAGACTCACCGACTTGCGATTACTGCTCCTGTTTTCTAATTGCACTTGTAGTATGAATTGAAAATTTCAGATAAATATTATTTGTGATCGTTATGATCAATGCTCTTTATCGTGAACTCGGGACCGGTATCGTTTCTGTCGAGTAATGGGTTCAAGCCTTGATGCCATTAAAATCCCTCTTAGTAGCAAAGATTTTGCATGTTAAATCTGTCTGTGACGTTGAACAACTTGCTATTTTATCGTCACTTGCCTCGGAGACTTTACATAAATTTGAATTGCATAAAATTACAATTTATTCCCTACCAAAATTAATGTGTTTAGGTAATTTAGATGACAATAGAGAAGTGAAATGAGGTGATTTAGAGGTAATAAAGCATAAATGGAATAGATTGAAAGGAAAGTAAAGAGAGAAAGAGAATATAACGACTTGTTGACAGATAATTGTTATTTGGATTGAAACTCTTATTAGTTTTGTGGGTTGAAATCAGTTTTATATTAGAAGTATTGAGATAAGAATCAGCTAACACATGGATCAATACGTCCCGAGACTAACATTGAAAACAACATTTTTTTTGCAAAATTTTTTTTTATTCATCAACATAACATCTTTTGTTAATCATCTTTTAGGGCGATACAATCGTTCAACACATTCCAATTATTTTTCACTGAAATCTTTTTGTTGCAGTAAATGGCGATAAACAGCTTTCTGAATCATCAGAGCTCGTTGCTGTTTTGTTTCTCGAAAGCAATCCTTGGCACCCACCATGGAAAAACCTTTTCATGCTCAATTTTCATGAAGGATAGTAAATGCTTCATATGATATCTGTGTCGTCTAACAATCTCACGGAGCTTCACTTTACGATCTTTCATTATAATTTTTGTCACTTCACTCACATTTTCCGGTGTAACGGCTTCCACAGGTCTACCCGAGCGTTCCGCGTCATTTGTGTCGGTACGACCACGTTTAAACTCGGCAAACCACCGACAAATCGTTGCTTTTGATGGACAAGAGTCCGGGTAACATTTTTCAATCCATTGTTTCGCTTGCACGGTGTTTTTACCCATTAAACAACAATGTTTTATCAGAACACGAAACTCGGTTTTTTCCATTTTTTAAACAAACTACAAAACGACTTTACTCCAACCTCGATAACTCAGCTGTTTCTGGTCCGATCGACTTAACATTTTGACACGTTTCAAGTAAAGGTTCGTACTCTAGAAAGACCTGGTTACTGGTTTACTACGAGCGCCATCTCTGGGTTAGTCTCGGGAGTTATTGATAGATGTGTTATTTGAGAATTGATTAAATCATACAAGTGAAGTGTTAAACTAAGAATTTATTTGTTGATCCTTGGTTAGAATTGATAAGTTAATTTAGAATTCAACCAAGATTTACTTTAACAATCCCTTATTGACTTATAATAAAATATTTAGGTTTCTTCCTAATATCTTCAGTTGAGGTTACTCTTTATTACTTGATATCTTTAATTAAGTTATGGCTCAAGATCAGGGTAACTAACGGCAATCGTTAATATCGAGTTCATAAGCCCTCCCGTTTACATGGTGTGGGAAGGTGGTAGCTCAGGGTTTATCCTCGTCACTTGACTGAGGTTCAAAATTACGAGATATGTGGCCAATAGCCCTCGTGTTGCTTCTAAATGCGACGTTAATAAGTGATCAATCAATGAACAATGTTGTTCAGGAATCTAAAATAAAGTACCTCAATACTAAAAATAACCACTTTAGACATCAAATATGATCACATAATCAAATATAAACTTATTGAAAAAACATAAAATGTTAACAATGAAACTGTTTTGCATATGCACTTTATGACTAAAGAATCATATTCGATCCAATATGTAATTAATTCAATAGACATCTAGAACTCAAGAGCAAAGCAATTTTGCATCTGAACAATGTGTGGAAGAGAAGAAATCACAATCTTAAGGTATAATTTCTATTGAAGTTTCATTTTGTGAAATAGGACGCGAGAAAGGGGAATTATCAAAATGAAGGTTCTTTTGACGTTTGGATTGAAGCATTCACTGATGTGTGTATAGAAATGGTTGAATCATGAAAGAACGCAATATTAATTTAGTATTTTACAACCTAGAGTGACGACAGAAAGTGAGGACAAAATAATCATCAGAGAAGATGTTATATTTCCTGCTTTGTCATCATCCATGACTCTTTGTACATATGGAACACCAGTGACTACAAAGAAAATTGATGCATTGATATGTGACTTAGTTAGTGAACATTGTTCGAGCTTCCGTCAACCATTACGTTGACCAACTTCACCTGTACATTCTGACAATAGCACATTTATGATTGTGCCAGGACCATTCTACCACGCATTTCACTAAATGTAGTAAAATTGTTTTCAATAATGAATTCACTGTGAATAGAGACCGAAAGATCAGTAGAAATGTTTTCTGGGGACCGCGTGTGTGGTGGGATACTATTTTAAATATCTTCTGCTATTTTCCCATCATTTGAAAGTTATCTCCAGTGCCATTTCTCTTGAAATTTGACCACCTTTGGGTGCTATTCAGGATACCATTATAGAGGGTATTCTGAATATCCCTTTCTTGAGGTAATCTGGTGTATCATTTTAATAGAAAAATGCTCAACTGTACATTCTATAATTATTTCTTCCAGTTATCTTTCCTCTTTATATATAAACATTCACTAGATATCTCTTTACAACATAGTACATCTGATAAACAGTAACTACCGACCATCTTAGGAATTTTCAATCTTATTCAACGATTGAAAAGAACTTAACAAGATATCTCTCAGAGTTGAAATCTCAAACCCTACGAATCAATGCTAAAGCAAATAATAATAGGCTGTATACAGGTTATCGTAGGATGTGGCGAACACCACAGCTCAAATCACATCAAAGAGAAGCGCGATTACTTTGAGCTAAGAAACACATGTATGGAAAAGATTAGTGGTAAATTGTTCATCCAGAAATTCTATATGGATCACCTATAATATTGGGTCTTTTATTGACAAGATCTTCGACGCGAAACTCACTCTATCTTTAGCCAGCAACTCGGAGGGTAAAGGGGATGGGGACTCTGTTATGGTATGGAGAGCGTTCTGTTTCAACGGCACAACTGCTGTTTATATCATATATATCATCAGTTGTGTCTTCAAGGATATAAATGTTCAAACGTTATCAGGATGTGATTCAGATTCATTTGCTACCTTTTGGAAAAGCTCTGGAAGGTGATGACTGAGTATTATAGTAGGAGAAGGTTTTGAATCACTCCTCTACATCAATTAAAACTTGGTTTATAAGGAATTAAATTACCATTATGTATTCGCCTGTTATTGACCAAGATTTCAAGCCTATGAAAATTCTTTTGGGATATTAACCCGATAATTTCATACTTGTGGACACCAGTTTCCAACACTATCAGAATTAAAGCAGCAAATAAACTTGATAGTTGATTATCTATAAAACCTGATATGTTGCAAATCTTAATTCAAAGTATGCCTGATAAGGAATTCAAATTAATTAGAAACACAACAGTTAAAAAATGTAAACTGTAGTGGATAAAACTCTATTTGTCTATATATTTATGAGATATTAATTATTTTTATTTTAACTTCTCCACCAAAATATTTGAGCTTTATACGGTGCATCAGTATTGTAAAAAAATTGCTGTTTTTTTTTTTTTTTTACATTGATTATTTTCCTTCTACTGATTAATTTTAAATTAAATTAATACTTCAAAAAATCATATCTTAATATATTTATTAGACACTCTAGATAAAATACACATATAATTTTGAATTAATTATAAGTCAAAATATTTTTATTTCGATGATGTTTTGATATGAAATATAAAATGTATTTTGTATATATATTTCTAATGTTATACTGATATTAAAAATTTAAAATCAGTTACTTATTAATTTAATATGAATTGTGTCCGTAAAATTCATATCAAATAATTAAAATATCTCGATACAATTTCGCTATGAGCAAAACTGACATTGATTTATTTAATAGAAAGCATATTAAATTATAGAAATGTACGTATTTTTATTAATTTAATATATCTCTGCATAGGAATTTGTATCATAGATATACCAATTTCTGGTATAGTTGAATAGTAGTAATTATTTTTCCCTTTTTTTTGAAAAATCTCATCTACAGTCGAAATAAATGATTTTGCTTCTAAATTATTTACTGATGAGAATTTTTTATCATTCAATAAATATTGTATATAATTTCCTCATTCTAAATTTGAAGAGAACACTGTGACTAGTTTTTCTTTACATTATGTACCTAAAAGTAACCTTAATTTAAAAATTTAATGAAAAAATATCTTCATGTGAATTTGAAAAAACAAATATTTCTAATTACCTTTTGCATTTGTATTCATTGCTGCGAAAACATGGAGTTCAGTACTATATTCGGATTCTATATTAATTTCATAATACTCACGACTCTGAAAACGAATATGTATTTCGTGCATGAATTTAATTTAATTTGAAATGCATTTTTTCATTTGAATTTCAGGAAGTTAAATATAACATTTTTAATGTATCTAAAATTCTTTTCATTTAATTTTCTTTCAATTTTTCTTCATCTAAAAAATTGTATTTATGAAAGTTTATATACATTTTCTGTGAAATATATGTTTTCATATATGCAAGCACATCGGGTATAGAATTGATCAATCTAAAACAAAAAATGTTTACTTTTTACATCAATTGATAATTTCAATACTAATTAAAACCATATAGTTTAAATTTCATGAATCATTTATAAAGCATCTTGTGTCAACATTTTAATTTTTAAAATATTTATTCAAATGCTTTTCATACTTTGTAATATATATATATTTTATGAATCTGTACAAATATAACTTATAAATAATTAACTGGTGTCCTAAAATTATAGCAAGTTTTGAATTTGTCAACGTTCGTGTACTAAAATGTTGGCATCTGTGTTAAGAAATCATTTGATACCTGATTGATTAGGGTTAGTAAAATGGCGAATTACTCGATAGAACAAAGTATTTTCCTTGTTGAACAATATTTCAAAATAAAGAAAGTCTAGTGGAAACAGTTCGAAAATTTTGTACAAAACATGATCGAAATAGTGATTTAACGTCAGCAGCTGTGAACAGAATAATTGACAATATCAGGCAGACTGAATCAGTTGTGATGCTAAATCCACTAGTCGTCGAAAAACAAGCCGTTCAAATGTCAATATCGAAGCAGTGCATAAGAGTGTTGGTGAAAATCATGGGATATCAATTCAGCGTCGTGAACAAGATTTGCAAATATCAAAAAGCTCTCTACAGCGTATACTAACTGAAGAAATGCGTCTCCATACTTACAAAGTTCAATTGGCAAAAGAACTGAAGCCTTATGACCATGAACATCGAAGCGAGTTCGTTGAATAGTCTACTGAACATCAACAAGTGGATGACGATTTTTCGAACAGAATCATTTTCAGCAACGAAGCACATTTTCATCTTGATGGTTTTATTAATCATCGAAATTGCTGCATTTCGGGCTCAGAGAAAGCATATTTGATTGTAGAACAAAAAAATACATCCTCAAGTTGTCCGTGTTTGGTTTTGGGCTGGAGGCATCATTGGACCATACTTTTTTCGAAAATGAAGCGGGTCAAGCAGCAAATGTTACTGGTGCTCGATATCGCGAAATGATAACACAGTTCTTTTTGCCGAAATTGGATGATATTGATGTGAACGACATATGGTTTCAACAAAATAGGGTCACATGCCATACAGCGCGTGAAACAATTCAATTACTGCATCAGACATTTCCTGTACGTCTACTCTCTTTTTGGAGATAAGAATTGGTTCCCTATATCATGTGATTTTACACCATTGGATTTTTATGGAATTATTTGAAGTCAAAGTTCTATGCCAACAAGTCCATAAGCACGCGTTCTTTGAAGGAGAAAATTCAACGCTGCATCAATGAAATTCAACCACATTTATGCGAAGTGCTCATGGAACTCTTCGACGAAAGAATGCGTATGTGCCACCCAAAACGTGGAGGCCATTGTCCCAATGTATTATGCCCTATAACTAATTTATCCTGTGTACTTTACGATTAAAGAAATAACAATTTGAATTTTTTTTAATTAAAATATTCGTTAAATTTGGGACACCCTTTATAAGAATACATTTTTGGTCTTTTGCCTAATGTGAAACTTATAAATTTATAGGAACTTTCTGTTATACTGCAACAGTTCACTAAATAAGATAGCACAACATCTAAAAATGACTAAAATATCAAAATTATTATTGCTTTATTTCAGTTGCGTGACATGTGTAAATCTATCTACATTATTTATATACTAGCTAGTGAGTTATTTAACTAGATAGTGAGTTATTTAACTTTTTGTAATTGTGGGTCAATCCAAATATAAAACATTTTTTGCAGACGCTATCATGGAAGCCTAAGCAGAGTTAAATTATTTATTTATTTTGTGAGTTATTCTAAAACTTGATACCTTAACTAAAAGAGAAGTGAATTAATCTACCTGTTTTTGTTTACAAGATATAATTATTTTTATTTTGTGCTTTATGTTTTTTTTTCATTTTCAAATTAATTTATGTGTGTAAGCAAATAGTTTTTCCCGAATTCAATCAATTAATTATTAATTAAGATATTTTGTAAGTATTTATCTAAATATCGGTTTTGACATATATGTGACAATTATTAGTCTTCTGGCTTCAAAAAAAATTTGAAGTCATACTGGTATGCATCACGTTTTAATGCGGTGATGCGCTGAAGCTGCAATAAAGAAATTGATGTTGCATCTTCTTCATCAGAATTTTAAGGTCAGAATATGAGAAAGAACTTGGAATTTTTTGAAAAATATCTATTTGTGATTTAATTACTGATTTCATTAAGTCCAATAATTTTATAATCAGATTAATTTCTTACAGCTAGTTAGCTTTTAATCGTTTAATTCTTAGCTTTAATAAAAGGTCCAAATATATGAAAGTTATAATAGCTGAGAATTCGAAGTAAACATGAGCAAGATTTCGTGATTATTAAGTGAGAGTTGGGAAAAACTATACAGTCTAAAAAAATACTGTAAGTTGAGGAATATAGATATGTCCTCAAGTAGAACAAACAATACTATATGTCATTGAAGAAATATTATATGTCATTGGTTAAATCTGCGCAAATAAGCTTGGATAATATTCGAAAGTCATGTGAAAAATGCATATAAAATTAATGATATTATTACTATAATAGATCTTACTTTTAAATGAACTTGTTTGACTCCAGGACCTTAATTATATACAGATGTAGGTTGTTTGATAGATAATTTTACAGTATTATGCAAAATCTGACTCAAGAGGAAATTTAGTAGAATGTAGTATATGGTTTGAAGACCATTTATTCTCACATTCTGTGAATTACGTAGAATCCTCTTATAGCATGGAACAAGAGACTGTTCTAAAAGTATGGCAAATATCTGAGGATGTTTGTTTTTGATTGGTCAGATCGTGTGCAAAAAAATACCAATATTTAAATTCCAAGACATCTATGGTCCCGAGTTTAATATTAGAAAAGAAGAATACGTAAATCACATCAGCATAACGTTAGGGACAGCTTAACGAAAAACTGTAAAGAAATATTGGGCTAGAGGCATTTGCTTAAAAGAGAAATCTCTTGATAGTTTGAAGGAAGAGACGATTCAAAAATTGACACATTATTATCAAAATTAACGTACGTGCATAAAAGCGATAAAAATTTCAACTTCTGTCCCGTAGCACATCAACTGACCAAACGTCTCACATTTTAAACGTCCAGCTAACGAAAAATTGTAGTGCCTTTACCAGGCTTCTGCAGCTCGTGATGATACACTAGATCCCTACATAAAAAAATGTGACAGCACACTTTACCGAGGCACATTTGGTCACATTTGATGCAAATTCATCAAAAAATGGCATCAATTACTTCCTTCAAAGATACATAAGGTGCCTAACAAAAAATGCAAATTAGTGTTCTTACAGCATTATTTGGAGCAGAAACTCAAAAGAAACGTGAACTACACAACGTCGAGTTACTATTGTGGAAATGCATTTTTTTGAAGTAAACAATAAAAAGTACTAGCGGTGTGGCGGAATTAGCTTAGGATTATTAAAAAAAAAGAACAAAATAAACTGATAGTGTATTCAATAGCTCGAAAGCAACCCTGCATTAGCGAAAAGAAAACGACGAAATATCTTGTTAATTAAAATAGAAGAGATTCTGGTGTTTTCTAAGAGATCTTTTTTAAAAATAAAATTAGAACGAATTACGTTATAAGCTTAAAATATAAGTTTTATAAGTCCAGTAACAAATTTCCAATGCACTGTATACAAATTGTAAGCTTCCATTCCATTTCATTTTAACACATTTACATTCTAATATATGACATTTTAGAATTGTTTTTGCTTTTAAATACTTAATATGACCTGTATTATAAAATACATGATTTAATACTATATTTTGTTTAGTTTTTCATTTATTTTATTGACCTTCAAAAATTTTATTTTCTTTTTCTATGCTTTATATTTTTCAGGATGGCTACATATTTAAGACGATGAGCCGTGTTTTGAAATCAATATAAAAGTTCGAATTTTTTTCAAATAGTTTTTTATAATATTTTTAAAAATTTCTAGCATGTAATAAGAAATTTTATTAATATATAATTTTTCGAAAATCTACAAATTTATATGTGGCGTTTTTGTTTTGCTGATTTTCATAGTGTCAAAGAGAAATAAAATGAAAAAATTAAATAACACCTGTGCAACCAAATATATACGCGAAGTGTTACAAATTCTTAATAAAACATGAGAAAATCTTGTGTAAAAATATTAAAATTTATAGAAAAAGTAGGAATTTTAAAATATTGAAATCATTTTAAAAAAGTTGATTTTTTAAATAATTATTTTCTTAAAAAAGTTGTTTTGAAAAGTGTATTTTGTTTGTGTTCTAATATGGTGCATATATGCTTTTTCTTATAAATATTTTAAAAAAAATCTTTTCTTACAGAGTACAGTATCCCTGTATGGATTTATACAATCCCATAAAATCTTATTTATAACTAAATATTATAAAATGTCATGTCTGTGTGTATTTAGAATCTTTTAGAGTGTGATAATTCAGGGTTACTCAAAATGATTCGTCCGATTTCGAAATTCCATACTCTCAAAAATAAACAACACAGATTGATTAGTAATACATGAATACTAAGGAAAACTGTGAAAGTGTTTTCATTGTGGAAAATATATACCCTAGTGTGCTTAACTACCTATGACCCTTTACAACATGTTTGGAGGAATTTACATATCAAATGACATTATACGTGTAAATAAAGCAAGGTACATCAAATTTTTGTAAGAAAATATATTTATATTCCCCTTGCATACATGTGTTTATCATTCTGTGCCATTTATGTTTTTAAAACATGGAATTATAATATCGGATGAATCCTTTTGGATAACCCAATATTTCAGAAAGGCATATCTCATACCTTTTCTGAAAATGATCTAAGAGGAATATATATTTATTAAAATAATTATAAAATATCTAGTGGCTCTCTGAAAAATTACTTGAAATATGTTTTCATGCTTATGGAAAGTTTTTACTTATATTTCAATGAAAATGAAAATGTTTCAAATAATTCATTTCAAATCAATACTCTTTATTGCTCTTTAACATTCAAATGATAAATTAATCTGAGAACTAATTTTCTAGGTAACTTTATATCGATCCCCTAAATTTGAAAAATAAAAAGCCTAGTAGACTTCTCAAGGTAATAATTCCTCGCACTTTCAGGTTAATTGCCTCATTATACGGTAAATTACACCTATCAGAAAATTACAAAAGAAGTAACTGCTTTCGAATTTTCTTTCTTTTAACCTAATTTTCTTAAAGTGAAGTCTTTGTAGAAATAATGAAATAAAAAAGTAACTTCGCGCCAATGGAATGTAATCTTCTTAAAACCGTGTTTTTTACGACCCAAATGTGACAATTACAGGTGTTCACACTTAGATGAAAGGTGTAAAGGAACCATGTTAATTCTCTTCTCATGCATAGAGCATATTCACTTGCATTTCAGCAAGGAAGCTCAAGAGAAAAAAACAGATTTCAAGTGGTATAAAGCGCTTATTCTCGAAGTTTTCCCCCTAGAGTACATTTTGACCATGTGTGGCTGTCTTCGCGACTGTGTTAAAGAATAGGATCCAAACTAGCGAAAAATTAATTAACAGTTAAATATATTAATTATTATTAAAATGTAACATAATTAAAGCACTGAAACTAAGAAGAGTGTAGATCAAATATAAAAGATATTGCTTTCATTGTGACATTTTATTCATTTTACCATAGCAACTATGAAAAAGTTTAGAGCTTCATTTTATTCTCTGAATGTGAAAAACTTCGTTATTTACAGGAAATGTTCTCGCTATTGTTTTCTTTAGGACTCACAGATTATTGTGTAAATCTATTTTATTAATAAACTTCCTTACAATTAATTCTGTATACTATTATAAGCCTTTGGGTATGGTTAGAGGAGTTATTTTTCCAAGACTTCCCGTAGTGATCTTCAATGTTCTCCTATGCTAAGTCATTACAAGACCCGATATTACAGGAGCAACACAAGAAATGTTATTGAGAAACTCACCTGGACAACAATTGATTATTCTATTCACAGTCCGGGATTAGTACCTAAGAATCATTATTGTTTGAATCTTTCACAGAAACGTTAGAAGACATAATTTTAGTGAACGAAAAAAAAGAATTTGTTCGCAATTGTGGATCCATACAAGTCTGATTACTTTTTAACATAAATGAATAAATTCTTCCATCATATTAGAAAGAATGGTATTTAAAGAAGGATATATAAAAAAGGACGTTGCTGATAATTTGATAAGTTGTATTTCAGGAAATATTACGTTCTTGCTTCTGTATCCTACGGAAGGAACTATATTTTATTGCATTATATATTTGTGTATAAATGAATTTATTTCTTATGGCCCTAAACCTGTTTCATATTTAATCTTATATACCTTAATGATAATAGAGTTAAATTCATTTATGAATATTTTGAATTTATTTATAGGATGTTTTAAAATTTTAAAAATGCAGAATATATAAGAAATGAATATAGAAATTATTATAATTCAATTCATGAAATTATATGAAAATCAGAATTTTTTTTTCATTCTTAAAATATGTTCCAAATTTGATTCAGGTTCTTGGTCATTTGGCAAAGAAAGCCTTAATGTAGCCTCAAGATATAGTTTCGATGAACAACAAATGGATAAGTTAATAGGTATTGTCGACTTGTTTGGTTTCAAGTAAGCCGCAGATTGAAGTAACCGAAATTATCGTAAATTTTTAATTATCACCTCCAGGAATCGTAAAGTTTAAATTATTACTAAGCAATAACAGAGTTAGTAACATAATTCATAATTTTTAATTAACATTCTCTACATAGTCACCATCCAGAATAACTTAATATGTCACTTAATATGTAAATAAAATTTTATCCAGATATTTCAGTTATTTCTTAGAAAAATTTAATATTTTGCGATATCCCCTCATAATTGTAGAGTGGTACATACTTTCGTCTAGCGCTGGCCAAAATGGCTTAAGCCAAAGTAATAGTTGCTTGCTTTAATAGTATCCTCTTTGACCTATATGACCTCTTTGTATTTATATCAAGATTTTGTTTCTATAAGCAACAAATAGATGACTACGTAGCTAATTATAATTAAAATGTGGAGAGATACATACTTCCAGAGTATCAGACATTTGTCTAGAACTGCCCTAAATAGCGTATGTCAAGGTGATATCCACTTGCTTTAGAAGTACATATTTGTTCTCTCTTTGAATGAAAATATCACCTTTGTTCAATGTATGTTATATTTTTTTTCATACGATATTTTACAAGAAACCCAGTCTGTAATGGAATAAAAACCGTTTTAACAACTACTGTTTTCATATAGATAACAAGATTTATTTTTTCAATATTTTATGCATTAAATTAATATTAATTTCCTTTCTAAATATTTATGGAATACATACTATAATATATATATATATATATATATATATATATATATATGGATATATTTATCCAAAGTATATATTAGCATATAGATTAGGTCCTTTTATTTTGTTCAATTTTGTAGCCATCTAATAAAATGAAATTTAGTTTATAAGCATCATTCATTTTCGGTACATAAGAAGTAATTTTCAAAGCTGAGGAAACATAATTTATTTTCGAAAATATGAAGATTTATTTACAAAGGTATTGCTCCTAGGTGCTGAATCTAGTTATTTGTAAAACTCTATTATTTTTAAGAAAGTGTTGATTAAATGTGTAAATAAATACTGTAAGATTGCATTTAATTTATTGATCAACTGTGTATAAGAATAACTTCGAGAAATTTTCTCCTGAAATATGCATTATGCATCGAAATTGATAAATATGTTACATATTTCTTAAAACAGGATTGTATATATATATCCCTTATATAAGAATAATGCATTTCAAAAATAAGTATTTTGAACTAAATTTTCAATTAAAGGTTAAAATTAAATAAAAAAAAAACTTGCCTATTTTTATTCAATCTTTTTTTCAGTACAGTCAAAACCCTTATAATTGATAATAATCGTTGCTAAGTGCTTGCAGGAGCCAAATAATTTTCAAATATCATTGAAAGAGTATATTTATTATTGATCTCTGTACCATATTATAATCTGAATATAATATCAATATTTCAGTATCTTTCTACTTCAAAATTATTTCTTAAATGTTATCTTATTTTGTAACATTAAAAAAGAATTTCTTAATGTGTTAATAATAAAAGATAACATATTATCTTTTGTCTCAGAAATTATAAAATCATTTTATTACATTTTATAAATACTATTCCCCTTATTCTTTAGTTAAAGATTACTTGTCATTTTTATTATAATTCTTTAATTAAGTATAAAACTAACATATGATGTATTCGTACTATTGCAGTTTTAGTTAAGTAGATTCTGATAGCAAACAGCTAGCAAAGAAAACAGCTAAAATCTATTTTACTTCGAGTTTCAAATGCTTTATAATTTTACCATATTTATAATTATTTTTTAAATATGAACGTTTTGAAAATTGAAAAAGTTGTATAGCCGTACTCTGTTCAATATTTCTTGTAGCTAAAAGTAGAATTATACCACCACAAATTCTTAGAACTAATGCAAACACTTTAAATAAATGTATGCGTGTATATATGAGCAAGTATGTAAATATATGTATAAAGTAATAATTGAAAACGAAGAAAAAATGCATTATAATTACATAGAAAATGTATTTATTCAGAATTAAAATTTAGTTTTGCTACATTTTTTCCAAGTAGACAATGCTTTGTAATGCAATATACATAGATCTATATTTTAATTTATAAGGTCATTTTTCTGCAGTAAAATTCCTTCTAATAAAACAGAAATATTATTTTGTTAAGTACTCAGAAAAAATTTACTTTGAATATTGCGGTAATATTTCAATATTCTAATTATATGAAAAAAATATTTGCATCATAATAAACAAAGTTAATTGATTTATGTGTACAAAAAATCTTAAATAACAAACAAATTTCTTAAATGAATGCCATAGTCGGAACACAAATAATACAAAATAAATAGTATAAAAAGTCATTACGAATATAAAAGAAACATGATTATAGCATAGGACTAGATGTTGCAGAATGCGCATTTAGACGTACAAAATATCTATAACTGTTTTAGACATTTCTTCCGCTTTCAAAAACTGGTCTTCTCCACAAAACAAAAGTTTGTGAGAATAGCTCGTATTACTTTCCTTGTATTAAGGATATTTTGGCTTTTATATTTAGTAAGCTTTAAACTTTTCTAACATCCGAAAGTTGATGCTTTTTTTTTACAAAAAATTTATTTTAGTTTTATAAATATATGATAAAATCGAGGAAATATCTCGTTTATCTATAAGAGTATCAAACTCATTATATATTTCATTAAAATGTAGGGAGTTATTATTCCCTTTTAAAAATTATTAATCAGAATTGTCTTACAATTAAAATATTAATTTATACATCGTTACATAATAGAGGTATTCCTAAAATTATCTAGAACTTTGGTTGAATATTACCAACATTGTAATATTTTTACTACTTCAATAGTATGTTCTTTATTCACAATTGAATTTGTATTTGCTTTCTCCACTCATTAAAAAAATCTAATTATACAATGTATTTTATTCAAGGTATTTTGAACAAGACCCATACTGATGCAAAAATTTCATAGTGCATTTTTCATCACTGTAATCCTACAAAATCCACAACTCATTATAGGGAAGGCCTATTTCTCAAATGAAAAAAATAATTCTACAAGGAACTTTTACACAAATATCATTTTTATGTCCATGAAAAATATTTGAGAAAAAAAAGGGAAATATTTTCGTGCATCATTCGTAAAAGTGCACAAAATGTAAAAAATATCCACATAGACAATCACGTTTTTCTAAATAAAAAGCAATTTTCTATGACTAAATTGTCCAGAAAATTTGTTTCGTAGAAATTAAAATTAGGACATTCCTTTGGTACAGTTGGAAGAATAAGCTTGCTCTACCTTTCACTTAGATAACATATCTCCAAGCAATATTAGCATACGCCACATATTTCAAACCTGTAACAGCATACGTGATGTATCTCAAAGCTATGACAGCATACGCTGCGCCTTATTTCCAAGCAATCGCACTCATACGTACCGTATATTCCGGTGTGTGAGATGCTTCCATGCAGAAGACGTATCCAAAAAATTTAATGCAACGTTCAGGAAAAACTAAGATTTAAAGTAGGATTTTTAAGAAATGGATTGAGCAGTATGTAACTTAAATAGAATGGACTGACTTTTCAGAAAGTTGAAAAACCAGCATTACTTTCATCAAAGTGTGACTCTTCTCTATCATGATTAATTTCTTCTCTTTCTTCGTCCTCTTTTTCTTTATCATTATCTTCATATATGAAATGACTTTAAAAAGAGGAAAAAATCTTTACTTTCATTATATAAGGAGAATTCCGTTTCTAAGAGGAATTCTTATAATAAAAAAGTGCGCTTTATACACCATAATTTACGGTATGTTTTATTTTTATGACTGGCCTTTATTTAGACATACTGTATTTTATTTTCTATGCATTGCTCGCTCAAAGTGAGCGGTAAAATAAATTGAGCTATTATGCATATCGCAAGATTCCGCTTTGCTTTTAGATATCGCAAACGGCCTTATAGCTCGCTTGTGCGCAATGCCTGCAAACCACGCTTGTGCGCATCGCTTTGCAAAGCTCGCCTGTGCGCATCGCTTTGCAAAGCTCGCCTGTGCGCCTTGCATTGCAAGCTTCGCTTGAGAGCACAGCCCATTCTTAACCTCCAAGGACTAAATATGAAAAAAGAAAATATTAAAAGGTTTCTCTGGATTATGTTCTATGTGAATAAAAATAAAATATTTGTTCTTTTTATTTAAGTGCGTTTTATTTCTGTCACGATTGAGTCTTGTTCGCATTACCCTGCATTTTTAAATCAATGTATCAAATAATTAAATATTATTTATTTATTATAAATGATATTTTAAATTAAATAAAATCACATCTTTATGTGTTTATAATGTAATGCATTCATCTATGGCAATCTCTAGTTTTGTTAAAAATATCAAATTTATCATCGTGAATAAATATATCAATAGGTAATATTTTTTTGATGTAAAAAATTTCCATAAATCCATTTTCCACGTATTTTTTTTTTTTTTTTTTTTTGCAACACCACACATAGAAAGAAGAATACAATTATATACATACATTATTCATCAAAAATGAATTTGATGGTTACAACAATCAATACAAATATTTAGAATGACCTTCACTGAACAAGACACAATGAGTTAAATGACTAGAGGTCACACAGTAGACGCACATGCTGTCTTACACAAAAATTGAGCTATGTACAATTTTACCTTCATGCACTTTGTGTATTTGTAAGTTTAAACAAGTGTAAATCCATTTTGTACATACATTTTAAGCACTGCTACATTTATAAGCAATACATTGATGCATTTTTCATACTATGAATATAATACTTGAAGCAATATAAATGGATATTATGAATTTCTCATAGATATAGAGTACAGTTTTACTTAGACACACATGCTGTCTTGCCCAAAATAAAAATATGTATGATTTTGTCTTCGATATTTTGTACATTTTGAAATTTATTCATGAGTAAAATTATTTTTCAAATACTTCTAAGATGATGTTACCTTCATAAGTTTAATATATTTACTAGCCATTCAAACCAGGCCTATAATGTGTTAAATAATACACTCATCTTGAACCTCTTTGAAACTTTTTCCGCTCAGTTGGGCATAACAAGAGAAATTATTTTATTTATTTAGACACACATGTTAACTTACACAAAAAGGAAATTATGTACAATTTCATGGTCTTATATTCAGTGCATTTGGTCATTAATTTATGTATAATATCATCTTATATATGTATTTTATGCAATCCTATTTTAAGAAGAGTAATACATTTACATATTTCTCTTCAAGACAATAAATTCAATGACTTAGAGAAGCAACACTTATATTAGGTATTGTTTTCATATATAGACACACAATGAATGAAAGTTTGATTTTCCCTTATACATACATTAAGCTGTACACAAGAACATTTAAATATGTACAGCATCTGTATTCATTATATTTGGTTATATAAGATTAGTAAATTTATTTAAGATTACGCTTACGACATCCACGAAGCAGGCAGTGTTGCAAAACAGTTACAGTTCACCTTTCTAAAGAAATGAATAAATTCGAAGAAGTATGTGTGCGTGTAAGAGCATCAGCTATAATTAAATGAGCATTTCATTTAAATTTCAAATGATTTTTCATCATCTAGATAATTTATAGCTGAGTATTTTACTGAAGTTAAACGATATCAATAAGTTGTATCAGATAATATATTCACATATTTCTAAAAAAATCTTACATTGTAAAGAATCAAGGGAAATAAATGAATTTGATTAATTTAATTAATTTAAAAATTTCAAACATAAACTGAATGTAAATACATTATTGAAAATTAAAAAAAAAAAAAAACATTATGCAAAATTCAGACTATTTAGGGTAAAAAATTAAAATGGAAAATAAATATTCAAAAACTGGAAATAAAAAAGAAATATAGTAACTAAAAAAATGTAAAAAAAAATTAAATTTGATGAAACAAGATACATGTCTTTGAACAGTACTACTTTCAGAAAGGCTACACTTACATATTTCTTCGAAATGATTATTTCATACGCTAAAACAATCAACACTTATTTTCAAAAGCATTTCCATTGATCGAGATACAGCAAATGAAAAGATTAAATCTGCTTGAATATATATATATATGCAGTTCTACTGAAAATTAAATTTAAATACAAGAAAAAGCAGATTTAGCGCCTGGAAACATGTTTATAGATATTCAGTGATATAAGAAACATACAAGCATGCATTACAATATATATGAAGCTGTGACATACATATAATAAACAAGCACAAATCAGATTCATTTTATAGACTGTTACATTTACATTCAGATTAAACATTTATTATACACATTGCGTGGTTATTCATCATATTTTTATCGATTACTGATATATAAATTAATTTTGTTTAGTTGAAGACATAAATTAAAGTTCTCAGGATTATATTACAGGTAAATATTTTGCATACAATTTACAATAAAAATTTAAATAATATTTACACATCTAATGTAAATTTCTTAAACAAATATTCAGACAGCATAGAAACACCTATTTTATTAATAATATTGTAATATCATATAAAGTGAAAATTTGGGTTTTTGATTCCAAAATCATGCTTTAATTCGCTGTATTAGAAAGATGGTTTTTTAAATTAATAATCAATAGCAAAAATAATTCTATAAACTTTTGCCATTCAAAACTATAGTTATAACTCTAACTTAAAGAATAAATTACTTTTATACACATATGTGTATGCATAAAATAAATTTTTTTACTCAAAACGGGAAATTTTAATGTAGCATTTTTCCTTAGCACACCTCATAAAGTAGAACAAATCATAGTTCTACTTGGGAGGTAAGTTGTCTTCATCAGACAGTATCAAACGCTTTTTTTTTCATTTAATACATAATGTCTAACGAAGTTTGACAATTTCGTTACACAATATAATTTGTATCTCTAGATTGAGATTAATATTATCTACTTCAGTCTGATTAATACTGATATTTTTAAAACATTATCTTCTTTACATATCAAACAGCAGAATTACATTTTGAATTCTACTTATATATATATATCAGTTCCCATTCAACTGAAACTTTTTGTCGCGTAACTCCTTAGTATCGTAGGCTGTTGAATTCCATTTGAAATTCTACCTACCTCTGTCAGTCTGCATTAGACTGATATATTTTTGTAGCGTAATATCCCCAGCATCTTGGATAGTAGAGTATTATTTAGACAACTACTTATCCCTATCAGTCTATATTAGGCTGATATATTTAGTAACTTATCCTCTAAGCTTATCAGACAGTAGAATTCTATTTAGAAATCTACTTATCTCTATCAGTCAGTATTAGACTGATATGTTTTGTACCTTATTCTCTTGGTACCTCTGACAGTAGAATCGCATTTAGAAATGTGTACTTATCTTTATCAGTCTATATAAGACAGATATGTTTTGTAGCTTATCCACTTGGCACCTCGGAGAGTAGAATCGGATGTGTAAATCTACATATTTCTATCAGTATATATAAGGTTAATACTTTTTTACAGAACGCATATCGATGCTTGCTATATGTAATATTTGTTATTCTGGGCAGCTGTGTCTTCATTTTTTAAACTATTTGCATCAGCTTGTACAAGAATGCAGCTCAACATAATGCATGATAGCTAATGCAATTAACTATATTTTTTAATTTCTTTCTGTGAATGCAAAGCTTTAGAAATTCTACTTTATAGTTAAAGCTTTCTGTTTGTAAGTTTAGGTGAGTATAATTTTCTTATAAAAAAATTCAAGACATGATATATAATGTAAGGTGGTTTTAGAAGAACCTTAGCCGATACAATCATGTTTGTATTTTTAGCATTGTGTAGACAAAGTGTAGTACGCAAAAGTTGTAACGAGTTGTCAAACGTATTTCTTTTAACTAGCCTTAAGAAATGTTATATGACGTTGTCTGATTCGAGAGCCTTGACTTATGAATTATATAAATCAGCTTTGTTGCATAATATTTAGAAAATTATCTCTTATTCACTAAACATCAATTTATAATTTATATCATAAACTGATGATAAGAGATAAGTGGTTCGGGGAAATCGACAGATCGGTTGGAGGAAGAGGCTTGAGGATGAATTATGGAGTTCGTTGATTAATTGACTGTTTATTAACGTCACACTTTGAAGCAACATGAGAGCTATTGGTGACGGACCTCGTAATTTTGTGCCACAGTCGGGTGACAAGGACGACACCTGAGCTGGCAGCTCTATTCTAGTAGCATTAGAGCTCGATCCCACTACTCGACGTAATCAACGTCGGTTGTGAGTTTGTAATCATCACTAGGTTACAGCGGGCCATGATAAGAAGTGAAAAGGAATATATAGGAGGATTAGAATAACTAAAGAGAACGTGTCCTTTTTCAAAGAGGGAGAAAAATTTAGAACTCGATACCTAGTGGTAAGAGATGTATGATTGTTGAAATTAAATTGGGATTCGTTTCTGACTCGGACCCTTCTTTAGGGCTATTTCAGTCAAGTAATTATTTGTATACACTTTATTTGTAAACCGTGAAGGTTGCTCGTCACTAAATACAAATACTGATTTCTGGACCATTATAAAGATATTATAAATATGAGTCGATTTTTGTACTGACGTGTTTTTGTGAACTATAGTGACTCGCGTTGTCACAAATTAGTGATAGGAGCGAATTCGGAGCATCACAAAGTAAATATTTGTGTCTTAATTTGTGAAATAATTTTCATTTCGAGAAATGAGTGCTGTTAAATTATCACGAACCATTCAGATTCCATAGCTTATTTTTCTGAAGAGAAATATCATTATTTAAGAAAATGTTGTAACTTCTCCAACAAGAGAAATATTAACTGACGATTTTATATCGATGTTATTATAATTCTCGTTCAGTAAAAAAATGTTAATTTATTTAGAGATGTTCTTCACACAGAGCGTTTGCTCTATTACATACTAACATTCAATAAAAATTTTCTATTAAATATTTGACGATCATATATAACTTGAAGGATGACCAGAACTATAAATGTTCAATAGTTCTCAATCAAATTTGCAATCAAGGAGCAGAATTTCCTCGAATGGATTTTGGTTCAAGCTTTCGATGGTAAGTCGGCACAAAAGTTTTTTCCGGATTTCCAGGAATTTCAAGCAGTATAAATTATTACACCTTTCAATGATTGTTAGGATATGCACCGACTTATTTTCTGCCCTAATATAGGGAAAGTTTTTAAACGGTAATAATCCATTATAAATTCTCAATTTCTTAAAACATTAAGATTTTCATCGGTTAGAGCATTTCAAATTTTGAAATTAAATGAGACAACATTGCCAAATTTGTTTTTATCAATTTACTTCTAATATATTGAAAATAAATTGATAAAAATACAATATCAATGATTTTCTTTGCTTTAAAAGGTATCCTAAAAAATAGAAATCAGGAATTTCAATTTTGTTCACATCGAAGATTTTGAACTCAAGTAAACAGTTTCATCTTAAATAGGGTGACTAAATTATAAAAACACAATCTTCTAAATTGATCCAAGAAAAACTTAAAAATAAAGCATGAAAAAGGAAGTTTTTAAGCATGCATACTAATTTTACTGGTTTTCGTAGGTAGTTAAGAATATAGATTATATTCAAATTACAAAGTCAGTATAGAGATTAAAGTCGTCTTAAAGTTATTAAGTATGGTTTTAGAGTTAGGAAATATGTCAATCTTCTCAGAGACGGATGAAAGTTTACAAAATTATCATTTCAAGAAATTAATTTCAAAAACTAATTCGTTTGATTACATTTATAACTTGGAAGAATAATATAACAAGAAAGACGGGGACTTAAAAAATTCTAAGATAAACCTTTTGGTATTCATTTCTATGAAAAAATGAGAAAGGGAGATTAAAAAAAAAAATTTACATTTCTCTGGAATATGAATAAAAATTAAAAACTTAAGATAAAGAGACGGGAAAAAGTGTAATAATATTTGAAGAAATAAGGATTCTTCGGTCTTCTTTAATTAAAATTTTCAGAAGCTGAGGAATTCAGTGATATTTTCTGTTTGCTTTTGCTTTAATTTCTTAGATGTCCAAATATTTTGCTCTTAGACTTATTAAATTCTCTTCTTTGACTATAGCAAAATGGTGTATAAAAAAGGCCATTTAAAGTAAATAGAAAGAAAAATCCGTCAACAAGTGTTGCATTTATTCCAGTTTATCCTCTACGATCTCTTGAATTTTTTTGAGATGAATTACCTGATTTTGCTCTAATTTCACTTATAAATAGTACGAAATTAGATATATTGTATATGCATTCAGAATTCTGAAAAATTCATTTGAAGATTTTCAGAGTATATTTTTCCATACTTACATGAGTATCAATATAGGTTTTTTTTTTTCAATGCTAATTTATGATCTATAAATAGAACAATCAATAAGCATTCTTAGAGCATTTAACGAAGTTAAAATGCGGTCATTTCTTTATGTTAGCTAGTACCTCAAGATCAGGAAATTCGAATTACTCTGATCAAAGTTAGGGTTTATGAGAGTTTTTACAATTTATGTGAGCTGCTCAACATTTATATCAGTGCACAGCGAAGATCCAGAAAGTTTTCTTATTCTGGGTAGACGAATATATTTCGGGTTTGATATAAAGTAAATAATCAAAGTTATCATTTGTTTCCTGTATATCGAGAAAGCTTTTTATTTGAGTTAAAATAGAGATTCCAAACTTGCACATGTCATTGTTAGTATCCTCAAGTTTTCCTAGACGAAATACGCATTTAAGAATGTATTATCATATAAGACTGTGAGTCATATGAGTCAATTTGTTTATGCATGTATATAAGTAGTTTTGAATTTACATGTGTGCTTGCGTGTGAAAGTTCTTGTGTATGTATATGAGTAGTTCTGTGTTCATATGTGTGTGCTTGTGCGGATGTGCTTATGCATTCATGTTATGTATTTTAATGTATTTATAGAATGTATTTATATGAATGCACATTTTGCGTTCATGTGTTTATGGGTGTATACATTATATGTTTATGCGTTTGAACGTATTTGTAGGTGTGTACGTTATATGCGTATATGTTTGAATACATTTTAAGTAAGTGTTTATGTGTGTATGCGTATGTGTATAAATGTATTTATATAGGTGTGTGTTTATGTGTGTATGTGTATTTGTATGAATGTATTTATATAGGTGTGTGTTTATGTGTGTATATGTATGTGTGTGACTTTATTTATATAGGTGTGTACGTCATATGCGTACATGTTTGAATGTATTTGTAGGTATATACGTTATATCTGTATCTATGTGAATATATTTATAGGTATGTACGTTATATCTGTATATGTTTGAATGTATTCGTAGGTGTGTATTTTGTGTATATGTGTTTGGATGTATTCGTAGGTGTGTATTTTATGTATATGTGTTTGGATGTATTCGTAGGTGTGTATTTTGTGTATATGTGTTTGGATGTATTCGTAGGTGTGTATTTTGTGTATATGTGTTTCAATGTATTTATAGGTGTGTATTGTGTGTATATGCTTGAATGTATTTATAGGTGTGTACGTCAAATGTGTATATGTTTGAATGTATTTGTAGGTACGTACGTTATATTCGTATGTATTTGAATGTATTTGTAGGTGTATAAGTTATATGTGTTTGAATGTACTTGCAGGTGTTTGTTTTTGCATGTATGAGTTTGAATGTCTTATAGATATATGTTTTTGTGTGTATGTGTTTGAATTTTTTACAGAAATGCGTATTTGTGTGTAAGGACTTGAAGGTGTTGTAGATATGTGTTTATGTGTGTATGTGTTTAATGTATTTAAAGGTGCATGTTTGTGAGTGTATGTGTGTAAATGTATTTATATTTATGCATGTATGTGAATGTATTGACAGGTGTATGTTTGTGTTTGAATGTGTTCTTATATGTAAGTGTTTAATGTATTTATTTGTGTATGTTTGTGAGTGTATGTGTGTAAATGTATTTATTTGTGTATGTTTGTGAGTGTATGTGTATAAATGTATTTATGTTTATACATGTATGTGAATGTATTTATAGATTATAGGTATGTGAATGTATTTTGATAGGTATATTTTTAATGTGTTTGCAAGTGTTTCTATATATAATGTTTCTATATATAGTGTATCTATATATCTTGTGTGTGAATATATTAATGTAGATATATTTTTCCGTGTGTATTCATGTGATTGTATTTATAGGTGTGAGTTTGTTTGTTAATGTATTCATATAAGTGTATTATTTCCTGTATATACATGTCAATATATTTATAGTCGCGTGTTTGTGTGTATATATATTCATACAGGTGTATATTTTCATATTAATGTATTTATATGTGTATGTTTTCATGTGTATGAGTGTGAATGTGTTTATAGTTATTTGTGCGTGGATGTATTCATACGTGTTGACACACGAGTATTTGTATGAGTATGTGCTCTTCAATTTGAAATGTTTACTACAAATTGAAATGTCTATGGCCAGATAGGTTTTCTATCTTTTGAAGTTTGTACGTTCATGTACTTATTCTATATGTTGATCTGTATTCGAGTGTTTATGTTTTCTGCATATTATTGCAAATGCTTATTGGAATGTAATTGTGGCAATCCCAACCTGTATGAACATACAGGAAGATTGAGTGGGGACATATTTTTATGTGTTCAAAAACTTCTTTATATATATGGAAGTGTGTATATGTATATATAGATGTGAATAAGTATGCGCATTTGCCTATTTGTGTGTAAACATATGTGTATATATATGTGGATGTGGATAAGTATGCGCATTTGCCTATATATGTGTTTATTTGTGTGAACATGTGCACAAATGTATATACATAAGTGTGAACGTATGTAAGAGCATGTGTGAATGCCAGTATTTGAGCGTATGTGAACATATATTTATGGGAATGGGAAAGAGCAGGTTTACAATTACGTATGAGCATATACATACTTAGAAAAAGTATGCATATCAATACTAATGTACTTTGATGCTCGCCCGGTTAACTAAGTTGGCAGAGCCATAAAATAGAAAGCTTACCTGAAAGTTAGAATTCCTTAATACGTTAGTTCATATATATTTGTATTTGTAGCTCATGTATGAATCCTTTTGTACGTATAGTATTCATATATGGACCATTTGTAATGCAGATGTATGAATTAGAGATTTTTTTGTATGCGTATGTATGAATATGTAACCGTGCTTATGCGTGCATGTGGATGTGCTTAAATATATGCCAGAAAGCGGAAGTTTATACGCTCTAAGGTTCGAACATGGACTCATAAAATACGAGTTCGAGTGGGCGTAAGAGCATGGATATATGCAAGCTTATATGCCAGTGCATGCGCTTCTAGCGTAATAATACCTAGTAAAGGTGTGTATGAATAACGTAATATATGGAAGCGCTTGAGCAAATGTGCACGTTAAGTGTCTATAGAGGTGAATATTAGCTTGTGCTTAAGCTTAAGTGGAAGTATGTTTAAGAGAGTGTACAAACAAGAATAGTGAGTAAGAGTGCATCACTAATTTTGATGCATCTTTCTGAAATAAATTATGCAGAAAGTCTCCTCCTTCTCATCAAGTTTCTCTTTCGTAATATTGCCACATTTTAAGCAATTCTCAGTTTAAGCGAATCCCATTACTTACCTCTCAGTAAATAAATAAATAAGATTTCTTAATGAGCCACTGAAGTGAATGTTCCCTTAGTCACTGCGTTGTCCATTATCTGGAAATGAGGAACATAATGATTGGGCAACCCGTATAGTAACTCTGACGTACGAGATAAAACTCGATACGCGATATTATAAACTTAATCACGAACAGTTACATAATTTAAGAGTATGTTTCTCAAAACGCGAGTACAAACCCTTAACTGCACGTTTAAGATATATAACGACTGAAAGATATGGGCAGTACAGTGCAATATTTTTTAAGAGTAATCACATTGCCCAACCTTTCTAATCATTTAAAGTAATACTAAACTTAGAAAAGATCTATATTAAAAATCAAATAGGAAAGATCCGTGTGAAAAAAATTTCAAAATATTCATACACGAATCTTTAACTTAGCATCAAGGTTACTTCATTACTTTTATTTGAAGCAAATACGTTAAAATTAAAGCATAATGTTCTTTAATAAAACATTTCGCTTTAAAGAACGTTAATTTGCAAATTTGCAACATAAAATAATTCATATCATCTACAACTTTAGTTTCTATTATTGAATTTCAAGTTGTATTTTTTCTGCCGATATTAAAAAATATAATTTCCATATATATTTCACGAATATATCCATTTCTATATTTCGTGACATTAATTAGTAAGAATGTCTCGTTATATGCATTCTTTAATAAAAAAAAATTTCCTTAATATCATATGAAGATTTAAAACGCAAGAAAATTTCCAAATCTTACTGTAATCATGCTATATTGATAAAACAAAGAAGTCAATTAAGAAAAATAAACACTGTTTTAACCAGTCTTAAATATATTAGCTTCAGATAAAAAGCGTCTTTTGACACCTTTGTTCCTGTATGCAAATAATTAAAAACGTTTTTTTACAATGTGAGTAGAAAATTCAAAAAGTCATCTAAAATGACCCATTTTTTTTTAAAATAAAATGTAACTTAAGCTTTTTCTAAATAAATTTCTTACCACCTCTAGTAAAGATGGTGTTTAAAAGGAACTAAGTACTCTTACAAATAAATGAAATAATATTACATGACAAAGGAATAAAAACCAAATTTTCACCTTTACTTGCCCTCTCCACACCACTCCACATAATCTTATGATCTTCTTATCAGATAGAACAAAGACATTTTGTATGACATTGACAGAAAATTCAAAAGTCATTTAAATAGACACAGTTTGGTAAATATGGCGCTAAAAAGAAATCAGCCTTTTTCATAAATAAATTATTAAATATTACAAGATAAATTAATAAAAACCCAAGTTTAACCTTTTCTGCCCTCTCCACACCACTCCGCATAATCTTATTACCTTCTTTTCAGAACAAATAAAGAACTCTTTTACAATATTGACAGATAATTAAAAAAATCATTTAAATTGACACATTTTGGTAGAAATGGCGTTAAAAAAGGAATCAAGAATTTTTACGGTTAATATAATTATTATTACAAGACCAAGGAATAAAAACCAAATTTCCCCCTATTTTGCCCTCACCACACCACTCCACTTCAACTTCATTATCTTCCTTTCAGAAAAAATAACATTTTTTTTTTACAATATTTTAGAAAATTCAAAAAGTCTCGTTTAAATTCATACTCTTTTTAAAAAATAACTAAACTAATTTTTTTAAAAATAAATGTATTGCCACCTCTTGTAGAACTGATGCTAAAAATGGAATCAAGTATTTTTGCAAATACATTAATCTATGTTATAAGACCAAGGGGGAAAAAACAAATATTCAACTTTTTTGCCCACTCCACACCACTCCACATCATCGTAATTACCTTCTTTTCAGAACAAATAAAAGCACCAATATATGGCGTTGAAGATCAAATATGAGACGGGAAAAATAACCCGCGAATATTTGTCTATTTTGTTGACATCTTTGATTCGAGGAACGGATGCCCTGAGTGCATTGGCTCTTCTTTTTAAAGCCTGGATCACCCTAGGCCTGCGGTTATATTCCATCCTGCTACGACGTCCCAGCCCTGCCGGAATCCTGGGACTGTAGGGAGCTCGTAGAGATAAGTTGCTCATGCGAAGAGATGGCGGAAATATGGCTTCCGTTTCGCTGGTAGCATTGCTCAAAGACTTCCTTTTCCGCAAACAAGGAATGGGAGACATCCTCACATCCTGGAGTTCTATGATCTCCTCATTCTGAAAAGAAGACGATGAGGAACATTCATAAATCCCTTTGTAGGAATGCTATTATCTTTGGCATCTCAAAGATAGATACTATGAATTTAGAATGGATTTGGAAGTGGTAGATGCTGTGTGTGTTTATTTTTTGTTTGGAATATATATTTTCCAAGGTGAATTGGTTGATATAATTTCATAAGTTTATTTAAGTAATACAAATTATAAAAGGAGCGAAGTAAGGAAAGTTATATATTTTGTATTATTTACATTTATATAGAATATATAATTTTGGATTTACAGATCAATTTTTGAAAATGTTCGCATCTAAAGATTTTAGCAATATATGCTTTTTTTAACCGAAATAAAAGCATTATGTCCCATTGAACTTTGGCTAAATGAAATCTATATGTAAATTATATAATGCTGCACACTTTCAAAATTAGTTTCTTTCATTTTTATTTTAAAATACTTGCAGCAAAATAAAATAAAAGTTTTACATAGGGGTATAGTTTCAAGATTTGATGTATTAGCGGAATAACTATTAAAATGACCCTTTTGAACCCACGAAAAGTTCTATTTTCTGAAGAAATGATATATTAAAGTACATATTTCTTGGATAGCTTATACCAAACTCCTTGAAAATATTTTAATTATTTCCTGAGACAAGGTTAAACTATTTCATACTTATTCTCAGTTTTTATAACAGATGACACGCCCACTAGCGCAGCTTTATTTTTGTATCAGATGGAAAAATATATAATTGCTAATCGAAAGTCACTTATATATATATATATATAAACGTGCTTTTATCTCAAATAAATTTACTCACACTGTTAATTTATTCCTGCGTAGTAGTAGAGATAAATGTTGAATTTATATTCGAACTCATATTCGTGCAACTGATTACTTGTTTGGATTCTATAAAAATTTGTTTCATATAGTTTTTCAAAAGATTTACAACTTGTTTTCTACAGTTTGGTAGCCATTGATTTTTCTGTGAAATTTTGGTAAAGTTTCATTGCGCATTGGACAAAACGAGCTCCTGGAAAGGGTTCTGAAAAATGTCACTTTCATGGTAATCACTTCTCTTAAAGGTGGTGCAAGAATTGTTACTGAAGGAAGTTTATAAAATATTTCGAATTATGAACTAAGTGAATATTTTTCAAACACTGAAGTAAATACTCCGCATTGTGGAATAGAGAAAACTAGTCAATTCTTGTAATCGTGAAACTGAATTTGATCAAAAAAATGGATATTAAGGATACCTCATAATCAACATGAATAATTTATTTTTATTTATGAAAGATAATTATGTATGTAAAAGCTGTTTTAGTACAATCAACTTTAATACTGGAAAGGGTTTATCTGGAATAAGAAGGTTGGTCAATATCATGATAAATAAGTTGACCTTAATTACGAAAATACCAATTGGAAAAATTCTGATTCATTAGATAATATTCGAAAAGTAGTTTAGGCTGTTGACTTTCAGGCATGAAATGTGTCAAAAAACAGCACAAAGAGTTTTAATTCATAACACTGCAGAAGCTAGAAACCAAGAAACCGTTAAATATTGTGTTATTGCAAAGTAATAAGAAAAAAAACCAAAATGCTATTAATAAGCAATATTTTATAAATTATTTAATTTTACATAAATATTTAAGATTAGTTTATTGAAGATCAAATTATAAATTACTCCATACAAAAAACTGTATCATTTTATGGATATTATAAAATTATATGAAGATTGAAAAAAAGTGAAAATGTGACAGATATCTAGAATTTTGTAACCGTATGACCACTTAATACCAACAGAAACTATATGAAACTCTTTTTGTTTTCGTTGTTATTAGAAGAATTTCAAACTTATTTAATCAAGGTTAATTAATGTTTTTTTATACTTTTATATAGGAGGAAATCAATGAGAAAAAAAAAGAAATTTTTTCAGAAAACTGTAAAATAATTAAGAAAAGGAAATATTTTCAATGAAATGATAGTAAATGGTTGAAAAAGGTAGTAACCGTTTTCTTTGAACATGGTAGTTGCGATAGTGAAGCTGAAATGATAGTAACTTCCTTCCTCTGAAACGGTTATATTTAACAAAACTGTTGTTTATTACTTCTAAGAAATATAAGTTAGATATCAATAGTTGACTTGTATATTACTTACATATTTCATAATCAAGCTATTTTTTTCAAAAAACTAATTCACATACACACTTACACAATCATTCTATTACGTCCATCCTTGAACTTACTTAAAAATTTAAATGAAGGTAAATTGCCATTACCATTGGATTCCCTGATCTGTTAAATTGAGTCGAAACAATTTTGACATCGATTAATAAGTTAGTTTGATTTGGTTATCATTTGCTGCCAAACAAAAATTTGATTGTTGCCGCTTCGAAGTGTTGACGTCACTTTTCGAAGTGTTTCGTCACTTTCACCGTCTGAAGACCTGGATTCCTCCTTATGCACCGGAAAATAAGCAAAACTCAGAACGTTGAGTTGATTTCAGCTAATATTTTCCAGAAAGGGCGAAGATTGTCTCATCGGTTGGAGAAGTTATGGCGAAGAATTTTTTGCGGTGTGAAAGGCATCATGAACACGAAAATGAGTAATATAAACATAGACAGCCGTCTAGTGGGCTGTGATGCCAACTAAAAACAACAATTTTCGATGCTATGTATACCTTTTATTGGAAATTCTACAGACTTATCGAACTACCCTTGCAGTAATAAAAAGATAGTCACTTGTGCGCCTCGTTTCTTTAAACCCAAGATAGAAATATGAGCTCAGTTGATAAGATAGTGATTTCATATACTTTCAACCTTAATAACAGATATAGATGAAGATGTCAAATAAATAAATTAACTATAAATAAAATTAAATAAATTACTCAATTAAAAATAAAAAAATAATATTTCATTTGCATCGTTTCGTGTATTCAGTTAAGGAAATGCAATTCAGGCTGTTAATTAAAAAAAGAAAATTGTCAAATATGTAAAAGAAAGAAACTATTATTCTTTAAATAAAAACCAGTATTTACATTTGTAAATTCAGTTACATACTTTTCCAGGAAGAATTTCCACATATCAATTTTAAAAACCTCTGTAAGAAAAATAAAACAAAATAAAATAAAATTAATCATTTAATAAAATAAAAAATAAGAATAATAAAATAAATAAATAAGAATGGCAAAAATAAGAGAAACAAAATAAGAAACTTTTGAAGTGATAGTTAAATAAATGAAAACAAATAATAAAACCAAGAAAAAGAAAGTTAATAATGAAAATAAATTGAAAATATTTTTCATATTGAAATTCTTACCACCGATGATTTTTTGTTGTCAATTATAATGAAGGATAAAATGAAATACATAATAGGAGGTGCATAGACATTATTCATATAATTTGATCCATTGCAACTCTTAAATTCAAGAAAAAATATTCTGTACAAGTTCGTAAGTTAATATTATTTTACATTATTCCAACACTCTTTATTTAAGATTTAAGATTATTCTAGGATTATTTATGTACGAAGATCACTTTGAAATATTTGAGATACGACTGAATGTCAAAATTTAAATTTACTAAATTTTCGGAACGTTCAAAATAATTCTTACCGTCATTAAAGCACTTAAGTAGACGAACTTTACAAATATTGCTTGCTTAAAGCCATTTAACGTTTTGGAATCAATGAAAAATATGCTTTTATAGCTTCATCAATCTCATCTACGGAATCGACACTTGAAAAATGATATAAAATAACCACAAAGCTCACACATAAAAAGAGCATGAGAATACAGTATAGGTTCTATCACTTTGATGTGTGTTTCCTCAAGATACTCAACTGACAATGGTTTTAAATTAGAAGATATATCATCATGATGAAACATGAATCGTCTGCACATTCACTTCTAAAATAATTTTAGGAAGATAATTAGTGATACACCAATTAGTTCTAACTGTATTCTGTTTCTCCAGCTTAAGGGCTTTTACAAGTCATGTACTTACGAAGAAAACACCATACACTACTTTATTCATTTACTGATGGTTGCCTTTTCCCAATACTGGTTTAGGGACCCAAACTGTAATTTATTGACAAATGCTTGAACGTCTAAAAGTTTATTTTATCCAACATTATGATTTTAAAATCAAGATGGTGCTCACCTTCATTAAATTATTTAAGATTTTATTACTTCTGCCATTATTCTCTATTTGTTTTTCTGTTAAATTATACGTAATCCAACAATAAATTAAGGATGGTTACGCATACAATACTACGTTCTTTCAACATCATTTAATAGGTAAATAATTATCATCGATTGAAAATTTCATGACCGATACATTATCTGGGACTACGCATAAAAAAAGTCTTTCTTGTGTGTACCTGCTGAAGAAAATTTCGTTCCCAACTGAATTCTGTAAGCCATTTAAATAAAGTAGGACGATATGAAGCTTAATGTTTAATAGAAGATATTTAACCCATTCTTCTTGATTTAGTATTAATTTAAATGCATAGAAAACCACAACACATTATTATTCTCACGTCAACTCCATTTTCCTTCCCTTCAAAAATATATTCTGCCATAATTAAATTGATCTATTAACTATTGTCTGTGGGAATATAATATTTCATTTATATATACCTGAATGGCAATTATTTCATATTCATTGTCGGAGGTTGTCTCAAAAATTTCAAAGTCGTGCTCGTACAATTATAAAATATTAAAAAAATACTTTTTAATTGCTTAACATATATGTATAATTTTATTTTTATTAATTCCTTTCATATATCTCTGTAAAACATGTTTTCCTGGTAAGACCATGATGTTGCTGTAAAACCTAGGAAATTCAAATTAAAGAAGAACTGAGTGAAATTTCAAACAGTTGATTCGAAAATATAGATTTGTAAGGTTATATATATATATATACCTTTCCGTTCGTAGAACGAAATCATAAACTTCTGGTTTAATTTCAGTATATCTTATATAAAAAAGATACTCAACGATAAAAATTAAACATATTATATCTGTAAAGAACATATTAAATGATTATTTTTCTAAAAATAATATAAATTTATGAAAAGCTACCAATCAAAAATATAGCAATTCTAATTTTGAGAAAAAATAAGCTCATATTTTAGAAAATATTATTTTGGTTACGAATATATTTTCTACTCACAAGAAATAATAAGAATTCCAATTTTAAGAATAAATAAGCTCGTTTTGGAAAATGATTTTGTTTGCGAAAATACTTCTAATAACACAAAATAATAAGCATATGTTTTTTTTTATAAAATAATAAGCATAATATTGTGAAGCATATTTAATATAAGCAAATATATTGTGAATAAAAACTTCTCCATTCAAAACTTTTTTCGTTAAAAATCTTTCTCATCAAAAGGAAAAACGTGGATTACGCGCAAATAGAAATCTCTGTTATATTAGGAAATATTTTATCAAACATCATATTAAAAACAGTGTATCAAAACAAGAAAAGGGGGGGGGACTTCATAATTATAGAATTTTGAATTCTTAGTAAAAATAGTAGTAAATTACTTCAATTCTTTTTTTTAAATTCTGGCTATAAATAAAAAAAAAAACAATTAAATTTCATTTAATTTAAACTTCATGTTCTAAATTGCATTTCATTGAGAGTTTTGATAATGATTCATACATAAGAGAGGGTATGGTCAAGTTTTATGTCTTACCAAAAGAAGTAACCAAAATATCTGTCTAAAATTTACTCTACATACTAATTTATTCTCATATACCTAATTTTGTATGTTACAGCTATTAATGCTAATATGTTTGATTTCAGGCATCCTTTCATTGAAGTAACCTTCTGTATGAAGAAGATAGAGTTCAAAATCTGTTAAGTTTTGCAATGATAACCTCAGCAAGGTAAAGGAACATTGGGAGAATGTATAACTATGGATGATGACTTTGTAGAGAAGCCTTAAGAATAAAAATTAAAAACTAAGTTTCTGTCTCAGTTACTGCTTAGTAATAAGTGAAACTACGATAACTCGAGACGACAACTAAAACTTTACAATAACTCGGGTTATTCCAATGCATGGCTTACTGAAACCACAGAAATCAACATTGATAGCTATAATTTGCAACATTTTGTACACTTGAATTAATAAATATGTAAAAAAAAATATCTAGATATTTTGGTAATTTCTAAGTAATAATTAAAACTTTACGATACCCCTTCACATATTTGTTCCTCTTTCATAGTTTTTGAATGTCTCAAAGTAAAGGAGAAAAACAAAAGAATGTTTTGCTTGAAAATATTGCATAATTCAGTGTTTTGTCAGCATAATTATTTACTGCATTTATATTAACTTATCTATCTATTGCAAGTTTTTTAATTAGATTATCCTACAGTTTCTCTTAACAACTGATGGCTTAATTTTATAAATAATTTCTGGGGAATTAATTTCTTTTATCTTCATTATTATCCTTGAATTAAACGTAATTCACACTTATCAATAAAGTGTTAACACTGCCTTATTATAAGTCTGAAACGGAAGTTCTCGTAAACATTCAATCTCTTAAAAACGTTATTTTAAAAATATTTCAAATTTATCTTTATTTTTCATTTTAAAATATAAATCCGTGGATGCATGATTGCTGTATACTGCCTCCATAACGAAATGATTACCCATTTAATAAATTTTTATTCGTATTAATTAGATATCAGTGGAAAAATTGGTTTCGAATATATTACCTTTTACTTCTACAAAATATAATTTTGATATTGTAAATCGATTTACTTTCATTCTTTTTGTAGAGCTGTGGGAAAGAAATATAGTTTAAGGTTTGAAGAACGAAAAGTGATTATACAGATGTATTAAGAAAATTTAAACATTAAAATCCAAAGCTTGGTATTATATTGGCTAATGGTAAAACGCATGTGTCTGTCATAACTACAGACAATGCCACAATACCCGCAAAGTGGTCTATAAATGGTTGGAATAGATCAACCTACAACATATTGGTGGTGTCAAGCTCCCAACAGCTCTGGCATGGATTTAAGATTCTTTAATACCACGCTTTACAATATAAGGTTGCACCTACCAATGTAACTGTAAGCTGAAAAGGTATAATTGTAAGCTGTCAAACATGAAAAAGACGGTGCTTCGATCTCAAAACTCTCTCCCAGAATTCATTATTTGCGTCGAAGAATCCATTTATGCGTTCAATGAAGCAATAAAAATTTTTAAAGATTAAACACGTACTGTGAATAAAAAATAAATAAATACTTATTATGCTTATACAGTTGTATCGTACGTAATAAATTATACTTACGCATTGAAATTAGTGGATTACGTGGATTTTTTTTTTAAAACAGAATAATCATTTCTATGCAGGTAATTTACGCCAATAGGGCAATCATTTCGACTTGTGAGGAGTACTAATCTGTTGGTTATGCCAAATATGCTTTTATTTTTATTTTTACAGTAAGAAATGATTTGTACTTACCTATCCCAATGGAAAACAGAGACATTCCTATGAACTTTTAGCTAAAATTTTTGAAATGCATAAACTAAACATTTTTTTAAAAAAGAAATATTAACTTCAGAGATCAATCGTACGAATTTATTTAAAAAACATAGACAAAATTCTGCGTGTATTACATTTTAGTCCTTTAAGCTGCAACTTTTTTTTTATATAAGTTAATAGTAATGATAATTTAAAGAGGATCTAAGTAGTCTATTAATAAATGTGCATGAACTACGAAAGGGCCTCATATATTTGTAGCTATTTTTTTTTTCAGGTGCATTGGGAAAGATCCAAAATTCAAATTAAATAAGAAAACAAGCCATACAAAAAATCTTTCTGCATTCACAGACTTATTTTTAAATTAGGAATTTATTTCTTAGAAGTAACATTGTACATATAAATAAAATATTTGATTCACTATGGTTTTACATTAAGTAATCCACCCTTATATTTTTAATAATTACTATCTATATATTGATATAAATAATTAAATTTTAAAACTTAATAAATGCACGAGGGTTATTAAAATCCTCTAGCTGATACATCATAGTCTAATTTCACTGAATATTGATAAAAAAAATATATAAATTATTGATACGAATTCCTTTATGAAAATACTACCACTGAATCACTGGTAATGTTTTTTTATTGATTTTCTCACTTTCTTTATGTATTATTCATTTTATTTTGTGATTAAAAATATTTTTTTTTTATTTTTACTTTTTGATAACGAGCTTTTTATTGTAATTTCCTTTTAAAGGATTAATATTTATTATATAATGACTAATGTGACTAATTTCAATCGCAGGATCTAAAAAAATATTATTAAGACGTCTTCATCTCAGTTCCCTAAAGACTGATGAAAGTTTAAAAATTTTATAAGAAGACTACACACTGGGCCTACTGTGTCATTGGCCTTGTTCTCCTTCTTGGTCTTCTTCTTGGCCCGGGCACCCCAATAAGTGTAGTTGACTGCCGCATATTCCAACAGAGCCGCAAACACGAACACAAAACACATGACCAAGTAAATGTCGATTGCTTTGACGTAAGAAATACGGGGAAGCGACGAACGAACGCCCGTGCTAATGGTAGTCATAGTCAACACCGTAGTTATACCTACAAAGAGAAAGAAGACTACTGTATTTTACGGCTTCACACGAATTTCATGATTCGCTTTTACGAGCTTATTTCCGCTATAAAACCATGAACGTATTAAATTTGAGCTTTTTTTATGACGTGATTAGAATAAGAACGGCCCTTTTGAAGAATATAAAGGATAAAGTGATGTGTTTCTGTTGACTTTAGCTATACCTGGAGATGTTTCGGTTGGGTTTAGAGTCGGTTATAAAGAGGATACACCTAAAGCGATAATGTTAGATAGATGTTCCGTTTTACGCATTCTTTCAGATTCTGAATAATTTTTCGGGAAAGTCAAGTAAGGAATTGATTTTTGGAGAGAGAGATAAGAAATTGCGACGAGCGGAGGTAATATATTCTTAAACACGTTCGAGAAGATTGCGCTGAGTATTTGAAAAGTAATGGTTTTAAAATTTTGATTGATGAGATAATTGTATTGTAAAGGAATGTAGCCACTTTTCACTCAGCTTTAAATGGTTCTTAAAACATTACAATTTAGGGAATTATGCCAGAACTTATAACGAATAGTTTTCCAGTAACCACACTTTCTAGCATAAATAAATTTCTAAAATTTTAAAATAAGTCCTAATAATAAATATAACAACTATGAAAAACTATAATCATATACATATACGTATGATAGTGATAGAATTCTTGCGTTATGTTCTTTTTGTTGAAAAAGTTACAAAAAAATATATGAAATTATTAATTTTATTATTTACGAGAGCGTAATTTAAGAAACCATCAAATGTATTGAATTGCTACTATGAAAAGTTACAACTTTAAAATTTTGATGGATTAGATAATGTACATTTGTTTATAGTTCATTCAATAATTTTAAATGACTCCTTAAATGATGTAGTTAGAGTGAAATTTAAATAAAGTTTAAAGAATTTTTCAAGCAGTCTCATGAAAAAGTTTCATGAGACGGAATTTCCGTTTTAAGATTTTAACTTATCTCTCTATATAGATAAGTTTATAAATAGACAGTTAAATAGTGATCGAGTTAATACGTAGATTTATAAAGAAAATATATAAATAATTATCCAAATTGTTAGCCTTCTTTTCCACCTAGTTGTATTCTTTCTGTTTTTGAATACATATTTTATTTCCAAATATAAAAAATATTGCGTGTATTATTAATTTAAAATGTACATTATTACTAATTCATTTCTGAACCCTTTCTCTATTTTTCTTACGTTTTTTTAAAATTTCGTTATTTAATAAAAATAAATCGGAAATTATTTTAAGGGCATATTAAAGTTTCATACATAAGGATATAAAACATTTTTGGTAGGCAATTTTAAGCTATCAGTTAATTAACTTTATTCCGAAGTGAGAAACAATTCTGTTTGATTTCTCGAAAACTTTTGTACAAATAAATTCTGAGCTAGTGTTAACTGGTTAACACATACTGAACTTCCTATACAGGGACATACAGTTATCGGTTATTTATGATTATCAGCAAAAATTATAGAAATAAGAATCATTTTCAGTTATCTATTCTATTTTTGTATTCTATCTCTATTTTTGAACCATAGCACTTAAAAGTTATCATTGGTTCCTTGTTTTAAATTAAATTCTTATACCATATTTTAGATGTGAATCAAATTTGAAATGAAAGTTTCATTTTAAAATAATGTGTTTTTCACACGGAAACATTGTAAAATAAAAACATTTCACTAATAGATTTTTGATTTTGCTTCTTAAGAGTATTTTTATTTAAAAATACTTTAAATAAATATTGAACTTCAAAATTTTCAGCTACTTTACGTTCAATATCAATTATTCAATACCCACATGTCATATTCTTATTTTAATTTTAATCGTGGATGGAAACTACATGAAAATATAAACTTAATATTTAAAGCATTTGAAATAATTTAACTATGTATAAAAACTTTAAAAGAATTCAATAACTTATAAGGCTATTAACATGTCTTAGAAAATTAAGTTTTTTTTTAAAAAAAAAAGATTTTAATATAAAATAAATTTCCAAATAAATTCTTTAAAGATGATTATTTATACTGAATTTTATAAATATCGAACAAATATTGAGAAGATTTTAGATTCCACGTCCAGTTTTATTTAGAATTAAAGTCAATGTATATATGGGCCGATAATTTTGGAAGTTTTGACCAACTTAATACATATCTGCTACTCGCCATAAAACGCATCACAAATAGATAATCGAAAATACATTTTTAATTCAAAATATATCCTAAGTGAGGTAATAAATAGGTGTTCTTTTCTTATCAATTCACACAGTAAATACACCTAAACATACGAGTAAAATAGTTTGAAATAAGATATTTATTGGAGCTGAAAGCTAAAAAGTCATGAAAAGTAGAAAATATGTCCAACAGCTTCTGAAACTAAGCGAAAAGGATCCATTCTGTGTGTTGTTCCACGATTCTTTTAAATTTTAAATATCTTATTAAACTTGAAAGAATTCAGTATTATGTTCAAAAATTAAGCGAAGCAAAAGTTTCAAAAGGATGTAACTTTTCTTTTTCTAATTTTAATAAATTACAAACATTTTTAAAACCGAATGCAGCACTAACACGAAGTTTAATTTTTCCTAGAAAGTTAATACTTTGAAACAAGCGCTAAATAAAAGAGCATTAAATCAAGCGTTAGAAATTAATTAGAAGCATGATACAGATATTTTTTTTCTTATGAATTTAATATCGCAGAAAAATTTTTATTAATAAAAAGGCGTATCTTACCCAATGCCACTCGAGCTGATGTAGCCTCATGATTGATCCAAAACGAAACCCAGGACAGCATAACTATCAGTATGGATGGCAAATAAGTCTGAAAGATAAAGTACCCAATGTTGCGCTTCAATTCGAAGCTCAGGGATAGTCTCTGGTAGGTACCTAAAATGATAAAAAAAAAAAAAAATTTAATGCAACAAACGTTTTTGAAAAATTTCAGATATGACACTGTACTTGTATTAACTTACTTTAAAGCTAAAAGCAGTTTAAACTACTTTTGAATCTTACAAATTCCTCCTATATCACAAAAGCAACATATTTCTTTCATATCTTCGCATTTAAAATGAAAGTTAACCCAAATATGACAAGGGAAAATTCCTTGGAAAATAAAGAATGAGAAAAGTATTCCTTAAAAGGAATGGTAAGTAATATAAAAACTGTTTTAAAAACTGTTTTTGAATTAATGTTGTATTCACTTACATTAAGGCTAAGAGCCCTTGAAGTTATATATAAACTTTACGAATTTTTTGTATGTCACGAAAACATATTTTTTGCATCTCTTCGCATTTGGAATAAAACTCAAGACTAACGTCGCAGGGAAAGTCTTAGAAAATAAAGAATGTGTTATAAGAGAGTGGTAAATATTGTAAAAATTAGTGTTAAAAATATTTTTGAATTTATATTGTATTCATTCAGATTATCGCCGATAGCTCTTAAAGTAGTTTATGGATATTATAAAAACCATTATAATTTACAAAAGCAATATATTTAATTAGGGTATTTGCATTTAGAATGACTAAACTAGAAAATATTTGAAAAATAACAGAGAAAAAAAACTTACGAAAAAACACACGATTTATAAATGCATGTATGGCAAATGTACTTCATTTTGTATTAATATTTTTCAAGTTATCATAAATTGTAAATTAAAATGGAAGAATGTTTTAAGAAAGTGTATGCGTTCATTTTAAAAATTCATATATATCTTAGCAAACTAAAGTATGGAGAAATTTAAATTATACAGTCTTTGAAATGTGTGGGAATAATAACACCAACTGAAAAATGTAAATTTAATTTGTAAGATGATTTTTTATAATTTTATTTTATTTGTAAAATGAAATAATGCACTGTGTAGACAAAAGTATCTCTTATTTTCACAACATATTTAAGTTTTTATTACGTTTTAAAAGTCAACTGTACCAAATGATTCAAATCTCTCTCAAATTTTGATATTAAAAGGAAATTTAATTATAAAAGGTCACATCTGAATTAAATTATCCAGCTTTTACTATTATCTCAGGTAAGAATTGTTTTAGCAATTTTTTTTTATATAAATGGAATCTATGAATAAATTATACTGAAAAGGAGACATTACAAAGATTCTCGTTTGCTTAAAATTCCTTATAAAATGCTCATACTAGAGGTAAAAATATTTTGCATTTGATGTTATAGTCATTAGCATTAAAATAACTATCATTTAAAAAATAGTCTTTCAAATTTTTGTATTACTTTTAAAATTGAACTCATTTGCAGAGAAAATAAAACTGAAAGAAACATTGATTTCTGACGAGTTTCTTGCACATTATTTTAAATCTAGCTTTTATGATATATAATGTACTCTTATGCATACTAAGAATTTATGCAGTCCGTATACATTTCAAAAATTTTCTACGCCTAGTAACTACGCTGGATAGATCTATTCATGTACATGATAAACGAAAAAGATAACTCACAGCCATCTCAATAAATGAATTTATACTTCATAAGATAAATAACAAACCTAACAAAAGCTTTGCTAAATCATATATGTAAATATGTATATACATTAATGTATATCAATTGAAGTATTGAAAATTGCGCGCGTATGTAACGAATTCTCGTAATAACATTAGTATTTGCAAATCTATTTTAAAGTATTGAAAAGTGTTCTAGTATTTAACAAATTACCAGTAAAAATGATATTCCTAGTTCCAGTTTAAAATTATATTTTATTTGATTAACATCAAAATACAACTACACAATAACATATTAAGATGTATTAGATACTCTGATTCAAGTTCAAAAAGCAAGGGCAACACCGAGAAACGCCCTGGTAGAATTTCTATCCACTCATTATTGCCTCATCGCTAGTGAAATCTTCACACGCTCTCTGTTTGTAAATATACGCATATATATATGTTTGTGTATGTGTGTATGTATACATATACATACAAACACAAACACACACACAGACACACACACACACGTGTGTGTGTGTGTGTTCTATAAATACATCGTGAAAGATTATTATTTTGAGCAACAAAAAGTAGAATATTGTGCTATTAAATTCACTAAAAGATCTTTCTAAAAGTTAATTTTATTAAACCTTTTAATAAATATAAAAAGTTAGTCTCTATGAAAAACCTCAATGTTAAAAATTCTTCTATATATGATAAATAGCTTCCGTATTTTTTTAACTTCAATAAAAACTTCGATTTTAAAAATCATGATATTTGTATTGTAATATTTAAAAATATTATATCATTTTTAAAGGTAATTAATAAAAAAAAGCAAATATAGTTCCCCATTACTTTTAAGAAAAGTAATACTTTTAATATTAAGTAATACTTTTAATTAGGTGATACTTAAATTGAATATGCAACTGAATATTTCTTAGCTCTCAGCTTTTCAAAATTATTTTATAATACTATCACTGCACAGTGAATATTGTTATTGGTAAGAATTTTATCACAAACGTTTTGATTTTCAGGTGAAATAAAAAATTCTTAAGCCGAATCATATTTCAAAATATTCTTGCTTTTAACGTGCTTTAATCTAGATATGTTTTCTTATAAAAACTAAGCTTTCGTGATTCCTATTTTTATCCAAAACCGCCTCTTCTTAAAAATGAAGTTTCATTTCTATTATAACTTTAAATACTCATACAAAGAAATACACCTCAGTTATTTCACACAATGAAAAATCTTTGAATATTTCCCATTTAAATATCAAACCAATTAAAAATAGAGTCCCGTCATTTTTCTTACATACCAATTCCCTCTAATATTTATTTTTGCATTCGATGATCTCAAATTCATCATATGAAAATAAAAATGCATTTAAAAAATCTTTCAGAATTCCAACATGGTCTTCAAAAATTAAACCTCGATCTCTGACTTTCATTTCATCCCATATATTGCCATTTAATAGTGTCCTATACATTGCTCTTTTATTCTCGGAATTCTCAAGAACGCGACGTTAGAAATAAATTCAAGTCACGAATTAAAACATTCCTCTTTGCCATTTGAATGAAACGTAAAAGAACATGCATATTTGAAAAGAGAACAAGAATAATTTCGCTATGAAACATGGGAGAAATATAGAATAAAAGAACGAGAAAAATAAAAAAAAATGAAAGAAAATGAAAAAAGATGGAAAAATTGTAATTCCTTCTTTAAATCACTCCCATTTTTTTTTTCCTTCGTTTCTTCCATTTTTATTTCTTCATTTCTTTTTGAAGACATGACAACGCAAATTACTCCGAAAAGAGTGAAGGTTCTCTTGTTTAATAAAGTTCAAAACCAGAAGCTTTGTGACGACTGGAAGGAGAGAGAATTGAGATGGAGGGGGGATGAATATATATATATAAAAAAATGGAAGTCCAGAACTAAACAAAATGAAAATGAGAACAATAATAAAAGAGAATGGGGGAGAAAAGAAAAGCAGTTTGGAGTGTTCTCTGTCATAGAAAGCAGATAACATTCTCATCTTTTCTGGATCTGGGATACTTAGTGATGCCATTCTATTTTCTTTTGTTTTGTGTCTCTCTTACCAGAATAAGAGGGAAGACCTGGAACTTCCGACGTCACATTATTGAGTTGGAGTGTCACCATGGCCTTTCATATATCTAACTACCGACTGATTGACAAAAATGGACGATTACATTTTATATTATTGTGTCTGAGCAACTATTTCTGATGAGAACCGAGAGAAATCACGTAATAGAAAGGGCATTAAAGAACCAATCGAAAAGAAGACTCTATTGCCAGATCTAATGCGGGAGACTGCCAGTTACTTTTCTTTCGAAATAATAATCCCGTTTGTTGATGAAGAATTTCTTTTTAGAGTCAATGAAACAAAATCTATGGTTTTTTGCGATGCTGTGACAAATATACTAAAAGTTTGAACTAGCGTTTGATCGAGATAATTCAATTTAGAATAAATAAAGTGAAATGGAATTGCTTGAAATGTCACATCGGAGGGGATCCACTGTGTGATGTAAAGTTTAATACACAATATGAATGTCGACACCATGAAAGGATGTTATATATTGTGATTCACGCCATTTGTTAAAAGTTCTCATCGTTCGAGAAAAGGGTATGGTCAATTTTTAATTTTTCTGTCGTTATTTTAAATTTAATTCATATTTTTACCTTTTTAACACAACGCCTGTGTTATGAAAATTTAGAAATAAGGGAAAATGTCGGACAACAATTTAAAATCAAACTTTTAGTGCATATCTGTTAATTAAGAATAGGATTGTAGCAAATATCTTTTATTTTTGAACTTTAAAGAAATATTGAATCTAATTAAAAAGTCAATAAGTTCACAAATCCAATTGAATAGGTGACAGAAAAAGGACAGTACGGTTAATAATTCACTTTCACATAGCATGAAAGGTCATTCTCCTTCTCTCTCTAGAATCCTTCTTAACCCCTTTTACTCTTGTAATTAAGAAAATGATGTATTAGCTTACCAACTCACTCGCCCTATTGAGACACTTCTTAATAAAATACAACTCCTGTTATTCTAATCAAGAGTCACTTCCAACCAATTTTATTACCAATGATTAATTACAGTAATTCACTACAATTTACAAACATCTATCAATCTGTTGTTATCACCTGCATCCCATATCTTTCCTTTGAATTCTATTTCACTTAAAAAAATCACTTTCTGAAATTCCATTCATTACGCTTCTTTTTTTATCGTTATTTAATCTACCAAATCACGTTTCATTTCGTAGGGAAGGAGTTGTAATTTTATTCATTTCAAATTGCAAAAGTTCTCAAGTTTAGTGAAGAGAACACAAAGAATAGTCTAACGTTACGGGGTCATTAGAACTATGTTATAATTAGGTTAACACAAGAAATTGTATTTTAACAGAACAAATATATAATATAAAACAAATCGCTTAATTAATAAATATAATTCAGTCACATTTGATACATGGAAAATTTACTTATCCAAAGTAGGTTTGGAACTCAAGATAACTTGGATTTCATGTTGTAAACACACACACAAGTAATTAAAAAGAATAATTTTCATACATTCCATTTATAAACTATTTAGAAAAAAGTTTAGTAGAAGTAAAGTTAGTATTTCTAAGAATGTTTAAAAAGGTTTTTATCCCACTTAAATATTGCTGATGCTATAAATATCATTTAAGAATACATGGTTTTGAATGTTTTACATATTTACAAGTAAATATCTTAATTTTATTGCCAAGTTCAAGAATTTTATATAGATGATTTTATATTAAATGAACTGAAAGCTCAATGCTTCTCTTACGTATATTTATAATATAAAGCTGATTTTAAAAACTATTTTAAAACACTTTTTAAAGTCTTGCATAATCACATGTAAGTTCTAAGTTTTATTTCCATGTTCAAGAATCCTATATAGACGCGTTTACTTTAAATTGATAGAAAGTTCAAGGTTTCTTTTGTACATTATGGAGTGTTGTAGAATGAATCGTCTAAATATTTTTTTTATTTAATTATATATTTTTAATTAATATCAACGAAATAAATTACGTATTCTGCGTTTGCTTGAACATTGTTTTGCATTAAGAAAGTAGCATTTTAAAACACCGTAAAAGATAACTGAGTAATCAAAACATTCATTTAATTTAGTAATACATATAGAAATTTCTCGAAAATATTCTATCAACACTTCGTACTAAGTCTTTCATGCTTATATGAAACACAGTTCTTAAGGATCTGTATCTGTTAAGTTAAATTTTGGCAACCGTCCCTTATTGTTTAACTCTACCAACATGTTTCAGTTTACTCGAAGTTAATTGAAGATATGCAAGAACAAGCTAAAACACTTTAACACATCGATCAATAACTCCCGAGACTAACCCAGAGATGGCGCTCGTAGTAAACCAGTAACCAGGTCTTTCTAGAGTACTAACCTTTGCTTGAAACGTGTCAAAATTTTAAGTCGATCGGACCAGGAAAAAGGTTTTTTGAAATGAAGTGAAAAAGGTTTTTTCCAAGTGGGTGCCGCGATTGCTTTCGATGGAACAAAAACAGCAACGAGTCGATGATTCAGAAAGCTGTTTATCGCTATTTACTCGCAACAAAAAAGATTTCTTGCGGAAAAAAAAAAAAAAAAAATTTGGATAGAAAAAAAAAGATTTGGAAAAGCGTTGGAACGATTGTATCACCCTAAAAGGTGATTAACAAAAGGTGTTATGTTGATGAATAAAAAAAATTTTGCAAAAAAAATGTTGTTTTCAATGTTAGTCTCGGGAGTTATTGATCGTTGTGTTATTTATCACTCAATCATATAGGAAAGGTCACTCTGTCTCGAATTCCACTTAACTTTCCGATCCTAGATTATGATTGAAAACTGAAGTCTTAGCTTACCAAATCACACATCTTGATTCCAACAATTCTCACTAACAGTAGCTTTGCATCTTAGTACTTAGACGAAGAATGACTTCAGTCCAAAATATTAGATGCAATATTTAGATCAAATGTACTAATAACCATCTACTAATAATTATAATAAATGTACTATCAACCATATTCCTTTCAATTCCATTTCAATCATACATCACAATCTCTAAATCAACTCGCTTTATTTCCATTTCCATCTAATTTATCTAATTAAGTTTCATTTTGGTTGGGAAGAAATCATAATTTTATTCAATTCAAATTTATATAATGTTCGAGGTTAGTGAAGAGAAAATTGCGCATAGTCCACCGTCATAAAATAAAGCTGTGTATTTATTTGAAATTTAGTTTATAAGAGTTAGTATATGTCAAAACAATAAGCCCTGAAACTTAAATATTGAATTGAAATAAACGTCTTCTTGTACAATGCAGTTAATTATATTTCGCAGTTCTTTCTTCTTTTAATAAAAATTACGTCAATTCCAAATACACCGTATACGTACAGAAACGTAACTCTTGTATTACAAAATAGCATTAAAAAGTTTAAATCATTGTCAAAGAGCGAGAAAGTATACGTTGAAGAATAAACAGATACGCATTGAAGTGCGTAATTAAACAAGGTATAACTAAAAGGTTTCTGCATTTGCAATGCAAATATACATTGAGTTAACCTCCAAACACACAAATTTCCATCGAATAAACTTAAAATATTCAAATTACCTATTCAGACGTTAAATAAGTAAATCCTTTGCAAGTATACTGCGTTTCACTTTACAAACGAATTTCTTTTATTCTAAAGTTAAATAGATTTTATACTCTGAGTCGTATTTTCTCGTTCAAATATGTTTCAAAACAGAAAACTGGTTTTTCTCGACACTGAGCAAATATTTAATAATCAGATTTATTAATTCATGTAGAATTAAACGTATCAAATATGATTGAATATTTAGTGTCAATTTAAGTAATTTCTTACTTATGACATTGTTTATATTTACTCTCTGAATAAAGTAAATACGCTTAGTTAGTTTGTACTTATACAAATTTTAGTGACCGATTTTCAGATATTTGTAATCCCATCTTTAATACCAATTACTTTACTCTTATTGTAATAAAATAGTGTCATTAGATATATTTAACATAGTGAGTGAGTGATGGGAGAGTTTAATGGTGAAAGATTCATTTATAACTTGCGGCGCCATATAAAGTGCAGTTATGATTCAGACGTCAGAAAAAATGGGAAAAAAGAAAAATTGGCTGAGAATGAGAGTCGAAAATAAAAGAGAATTTCTAAGATGTCCCGGAGGCGCGTCATCCATGTTTACTAAAGACAGTAAACCCATGAGAAATAAAACGTATCAATAAGATGCCACGGGATCAAGATACTCATATTTACCTAATGAAAGTTGGCCCCTGAAGTATATATTAGACGTTATTAATTAATAAAGACTGGTTTCAGGTTTAATCGATTTATTTACACTTACACTATATAAAATAATAAATGATATCAAAAAACTTTACTAATATACTGCAACAAAACAAATTTAAAATGTGAATTGGTTAACTAATAGATTCTTTAAAGACTGGTTTCAGGTTTAACCGATTTATTTACACTTACACTATATAAAAATAATAAACGATATCAATAAACTTTACTAATATACTGCAACAAAACAAATTTAAAATGTGAATTGGTTAACTAATAGATTCTTTAAAGACTGGTTTCAGGTTTTACCGATTTATTTACACTTACACTATATAAAAATAATAAACGATATCAAAAAACTTTACTAATATACTGCAACAAAACAAATTTAAAATGTGAATTG
>BMAW01082737.1:115348-130704 GCA_019974015.1 Nephila pilipes
ATATATATATATATATATATATATATATATATATATATATATATGTACAATTTTTAGGAAATTTTATGTCTTCCTGCGTTACTTCTCTAACTTTAAGCTGAGTCCCAAAATAAACTCGTGTGGGAGTTTCGGAGACTTAATGACTGAACTGAAATATGAAACCTAATAACTTTGAAATTTAAAACGTAAGATGATTTCAACAAATCATTCTGCTTCGAGAATTTAGTAGTTGCTTTCCGACTTTTGTTGCTTGCTTATATTTAATCTGAAGTAATTGAATGAAAAAAAGCAAAATAATGTTTGCTTAGAAAACACTACTAAATTTTTTTTGTTCACATGATACAGCAATCTTTTTAAAAAAAATTCAAATTTATTTCAGTGTTCAAGGAAAAAAATTCTACTTTGCTTAGAATTCCATACGATTTTAAAATGCAATGACATTTCATACAAATTTTTTATGAACATATTTAGATTTTTTTTTTTTTTGTAATGTTTATTCGGATTTTAATAAAACAAAGTTTGAAACATAAGATTTATGTAAAGAATTGTTATCGCAGAAAATACAAAACTTGAATATTCCATTAAATGGATATTTGACACCTACAAACTTTTGATCAATATCTTAAAAGGTTTTCATTTTATTTTTCAGCACTTTTATCAAAATTGCTATTTAGCACACAGTATTAACTAATTTTGACAAAACCTATGAATAGTAGTTCATATAAAAATTTGACAGTTAAACTGGTGATAAACAAAGACAATTTTCCTCAGAAGACTATAATTACTTATGGTGTCATACGACTATTAAGTGCAATAAATCGGGATTTATTTTCCATTTCCTTTCAGTCTTCAACTCTTTTAAAATTTTAAGGAATCGATACATTCTTTTTTGTAAGTGATAAGTTACAATTTGTTCTTTGACAAACTAATTTTGAATATTCATTAAATTTTAAATCATTTATGAAATATTGCTTAATGATAACGCCTTGTACCCACATTATTTAATGGTATATTGACTAGCGCATACAATAATAAAATAAGCTTTTCTTCTTTCATAATATATAATTTTCGTCTCAAAGTGCAAATAAATGCTTACAAATAAATTATGCTAGAAAGTTTTAACATTGAATGCAATTTAATATTTTTCAAAGATTATTCAAAATCGGCATTAAAAATGTTTATATTTTAATATGTACTTACATTGCAATGGTATCAAAGTATATGAGTACGAAACAGAATAATTTTATCTCAAATTCATCTATATTAGGAAGATATAACTGCATATTTTTCAAAAACTTATTTTTTAATATAACTTGCGCGAAATGATCATAAATTACATTTATTTTGAAAAAAAATGAGCTTCTACGTTTTTTGTACAGTAAAGTTGATCAGAAGTAAGCTTGGAAATTTTAATCACATCTCGATAAATAATTAAAATGTTTTCATGAGATTTGTTTAAAAACTTTCAAATAAAATCTGTGTTTTATATGTATTTTTCAGAAAAATTCAGAATAATTTCTGTTCTAAATTGCCAATAAATTAAGCGATGTTTACATGTTTAGTACTATCATTATTAATAAAGCTTTTACGAGGATAAAAACATCAATTGGAAACGAAAATTCAAGCATCAAGCCAGTTTAATCTTTGTAATCTTAGTGAGTGCTTTGATTATTGATTACAAACAGCACTTCTGATTAATGTTTGGTAATTTTTAAATTAAAAAATTTATTTAAATATATGACTGAACATTTTCTTAAAATATTTTAGATTATAAATTTCAATGATTATATCTTGAATATTTCAACAGTTTTGTAAGAATTTTCATTTCTTTAAACGTTTTTTGTCTGTTTATTTAATCTGATTATCTACAAAATACCCTTTCCCTCAAAAAATTCAGAGGCAGCGACATTGATTTAAATGACAATAAATTGAAGCATTATTGCAGGAAATGCTTCCGCTACGTTTATTTAAGTCATATAGTTATGTTTTGTCAATATTATGATTAAAAATAATGTTCCCTTTTCACACTTTTTATGTGAGTTATATCCACTCAATCATCTTTGATAATTTCCATTAAAGAATAATAAATTCGGATAGATTATTAGCTCATACTAAACTGCACGACTTAAGGTACATTTTACTTAATAGTAAAAGCAATTATTTATGTAAAGTATGCTTAAAATTTTTCCTTAATAACTAGCATGTCAATTAGAAATAATGTTTTGATTTTGGTTTGGTTTTATGAACGTCGCACTAGAATCAACACGAGGGCTAGTGGAGACGATCCTCGTAATATCGGTCAAGTAACGAAGACGACACCTGAGCTGGCATCCCTTCTTTCCTAACTTCCACACCATACCAATGGGAGGACTTTGGAACCCGACAGATTTAACGTTAATCAGCCCCGCTACACAATGGGCCCCCATTGGTTATCGTCCCCAAAACACAACTTGAAGAAAATTGCCAAACAATTTCATGATAATAGGAACGCTTACTCTTCAAAGATCAATTAAGGTAATTGCAAATCTTACCTTAAATTAACTGTTAATTTTATTTTATTGCAATACAATTGGCACAAATTAAAATAATTAAACATTTTTGAGCATGATAAGAAGGGAAAATATATTATTTACATATATACATTACAAAACCTTTGTAAAGTCGATATAATATTTCAATTGATATTTTTGCAAAGAAATGCTTTACAGATAATACAAAAATAAGGACTATTATTGTTTTAAAAAGTAGGTTGATTGAATAAAAATTATCTAAATTTAGTTTAAATTTATCCCCACAAACAGAAACTTGATCTCTTAGTTTATAGAATAAATTAAATAAAAAAACAATAATTTCACCTCCAGGTTTCTATAACTTTTACTTCAGTTTCAGCAAAAAACAAATTTTTAAAAGATATTGTGAAAGAAAGGGGCTTTTGAAATTTTTCTATATTAAAAGGCATTACAAACGGAACTGTTTATTATAAATGCTTGGTTTAGAGAAAATCTCAAAAATATTCCTTAAAAATTAATTTTAATAGTTTTCATTTCTATAAATATCTCTAATGTTTCAGGAACTGAGCTTTGGTTTACCAAATCAAACTCCAGATTAATAAGTTTCTATTACTTATATTAAATATTAAAAAAAAATTACATAAACATGTTGAAAAATAAAATACTAGAATTATGAAAAATTCTAAGATGTTTTAAATTTTCCTTACAAAACAAGGTAGAAAGCTTTCTTTTTACATTTAAAAGTATGAAGTGATTTATTAAGTAAGAAATGAAAATGTGTACTTGTGTTAGTATAAAACTTGTAAAAAGTTTATTATTCTGCAATGGGATTTAATAAACTTTAATTTGATGTTTAAAAGTACTTAATACACCAAATAACATGTATGTTATGAAAAAGAATAAAATTAAATCAGAACCTTCCCTTAACTTAGTATTCGATGAATTGTGAAAAATGAAGCAAAATAACTATTATTATAAGCACTGCATGGTTTGTGGATTCGAAGCGCCAGTTATATTAAATCCAAAAAAATAATTATTATAAATCCGCAAGATATTCTTTTCCATAGAGGAATTTCAAACTAATTCTAAGTTATTACTTAAACAACATATTATAGACAGTAGATTAATTAGCATTATATACAATTTTAAGTGTTTAATGGAGGGTAAGTATAAGTAAGGAATACTATCAAAAAGTTGAGAAATGAATGAAGAATTCTCATAAGACTGTCAAATGTCAATGAAAATAATCAAATAAAAAAAATTCAAGTTCTTGTGAACAACCCAAGCATCCATATAAAAAACTTAAATACCGTACTTTGATAATTTTTTTAAGAATTGCTAAAAAATTATCAAAACAGGATTTTTTTTATCTTACGGAGAAATTAATCTAACAACTATGCTTCAGCCTTCTAATTTATAAATAGTTCATATTGATTTAGTTTCATATATTTAATTCATAGACAGCAGTAGCAATTATTACTTTCAGGAGTATGAGAGTAGAATGCCAATTTCAACTGAATTATCTTATATGAATGGAAAAAACTACGTTTGAATATATATGACTATTTAAAATAAACACGAATATTTTGATGAGAAACGCAAAAATTATTCTTTGATAATTTATTAAGTATTGCTAAATATTTTTTTTTTCTTCTTATTTTTAACAAATATATTTATGTTGAAGTTTTATAAATTCACTTTCTGATTTTATTTGATACTAATATTTTGCATTTGATTGCAAAATATATTTTAATTAAATTATTCTCTAATTGAAATTTCTGTGATAAGTTGTAAGTCTGAATAGTGCAAAATTTTTCTTACTGTTTGATTATTTAGCTTCATTTTTCTCAATTCATCGAATACTAAGTTAAGAGGAAGTATCTGATTTAATATTATTCTATTTTATAGCATACTTGTTATTTAGTGTACTAAGTACTTTTAAATGTCAAATTAAAGTTTATAAAACACCAATTGCAGAATAATAAACTTTTTACAAATTATATATTAACAAAAGTACACATTTTCATTTTTTATGTAATAAATCACTTCATACTTTTAATTGTAAAAAGAAAGCATTCTACTTTGTTTTGTAACGAAAATTGAAAGCATTTTTCATAATTCTAATATTTTATTTTTCAACATTTTTTTTATAGTTTTATATTTTAATATTTTATATAATTAATAGAAATTTTTTAATCAACATAGTTAACCTTCCATTTATAATTATTTTCAATATTTCCTATGAAATATGAATTGAGCATGTCTTAACAATTTTTTACCACTTTTTGGATAAAAATTGCTAAATTCCCTCATTTTAGTACATATTTTTGTTATTTAGTGCATATAAACAATAATATGTGAATATATTGAACGCATGTTTTAAGAACATGATTAAGTTTTTGAGCTGTAAAATCTGATATCGCCTTCTTTTTATTTATATTCACATTGCTTTTTTGTGATTTTAACATTTAAAAAATATCTTCATAAAAACTCAGTTAAACTCATAGTTAAAATTCTGTAAAATATTTAAATTTATAAGTGAGAATTTTAATATAATCATTAATAAAAAAAATCAGAATTTTTAATTGTGAAGTGCAATTTTTTTTTTCAGAAAAAATAAGCATTATTTTGATGCGAATTTTCAAATAAATCATTAGAGTTCAACCGTATATAGAAATTAATAATAAAATAACCCATTTCTAAATTTGGGGCTTTAAAGCACATTTTATAGCACAAAATATATTTTGAAAACGAAAAAAAATATAATGCTTTTGAGAAAAATGAACATAATGAAATTGAAGTAAATATATATGTATATATATAAATCATTAAGTGACAAAAATTATTCAATTTTTTACTAATTATAGATAGTTTAAATTCTTTAATCATTATAATTTTTTTCCAAAATTTGGCTTTTCTTGTATTCCTCGATCCCTTTTTAGTAATTTTTGCAGGTTTCATAAAAGACATTAGTCTAGAAGTATTTAACTATGGTATTATGCTTCTATATACTTCTTAGTATCTTATTTTTAACTTTTTTGTGTTTCGATGTAAATTAAAAAATAAGATTTATGTAAGCCTAGCATGTCAAGCTCGCTATTCATGGGTAATTTTTTACATTCTAGTCATAGTTAAAATATGTAATAAATGTTTTAATTTATGAATTTCTTATCGAAAAATCTATAATTACAAAAACAAATCATAAGATTAATAGGCAATTTTAAATGATGTTTGAGAGCCTGACTTTTGTGAATATTCAGGAGCAAAGTTTGGAAATATTACATACTTTTATATAAAAATATTTCCATGTTTAAAAATACTTATCAGAATAATCAGTTACTTCTATTCATGAAAGAAAGTAAATCTTCAGTCTTATCAAAAATAATTAATGTTGTCCTAGAGTCAGTATTCAAGGTGAATAGGGCGGGGCAACAAGACTTTTCCCGAGATAGAAAAAAGCAGGCGAAGGAAGCAAGTAACAAGAAGTAATGGCCATTTTAATTTATAATATCATTATTTTTTTGTTCACTTTTGTTTCTGCTAATTTTCAATAAAAGAATATAATTTTTATTGTTAGTATTAGTTTAAACCTTATATATATATGACTAGTGCTAGATTGAAAAATTATAATGTGTTTCTCAAGTTCTTTTCCTTTTAATTAACTTTATTGGCTACTTTATTGTGTTACTTGTACCGAGGACCTCTTATTCTGAGTCTCTCACGTGATTTATGTAAATTAGTATTACTGTAAAAGAAGTGTAGTGAACAAAAACTATCAGATAGAGAGGTGGGATTTATTAGATTGATATAAGGGGTGAGAGGAGATAGAGAGGATGTATCGAAGTTTTTGAGTCGAAGCGAGAATGTAGCATTGTTACACAATATAAGTACGAAAAGGTGTGAAGTGATGTTTTAGAGGTTATTCGTGAATCGGGTCCGAACACCAGAAATTTCCTGGACTTGAAATCAGTGTTCGAAACTGTTCTATTTACTGTTATTTAGATATAGATAATTCTCATTTATAATATTTGGTTAAGGATTTGATTTATTAAGCACTATACAAGAATAATACAAGTTATTATTCTTAGAATATTTTAAATTTGACTAAGTATTTTAAATCTTTATTAATAAAACTTTAATGATGAATTTTTTTGATTGAATATGTCTCTTAATATTAATAACAATGAGAGTACATAATAATATTTAATTTAATAAGCTTATGAACAGAACATAACTCGATAAAAAAGATAATGTGAAGGTTTTTTGAAGTGAATTTTTCCTTAGTAATTTTTAATATAATGTTACTGTTATTCGATTTTAAATTTATATATAATGTGAAAATTAAAAAAAAATGTTCTCTTATTGTAAATCAAAACTAAAAATAAAATTATCGTAAAAATGTTACAATGTAAACTTATAGTGCAACGAGGAAAAAAATTATCAAAAATTCTTATACAGATATAAATTACACGTCTACTATGTTTTAAATGTATTTTATCACCTTCAGGTAATGGGGTTTTATTTTGGAAAATAAAATATTTTCATTTTATTTAACATCACTATCTGAAACCTAATGATATAATTTATACAAGTTCAGATATTTTAAAAAAAGCATTTTATATGTTTGTAAGACATTTGATTGTAATATCTAAAAATACACATATAGTTATATGTCAGTTTGAAACTCTAATCTAGCAGTAGTTATTTTTTGTAGTAAATAAACTCATTTTATGAAAAAATAGATACTCCGATTTTCATTTCATTCTTAGTTGTTGGTTTAATCGAGGGCTTTGCGGTAAATGGACAAGGATTTGATTCTTGATTCTACTAAAGACGTCTTGAAAAGAAACGGGATTTATTTCATCTTATGCACAATCTGATCTCTAAATCCTCATGGAGATTGATAAGAAAAAGTTTTCATTGTAATAGTATTTGTGTGTAATTCTCTATATTTGACCTCAGTAGGATTTTAAAAAGTCAGTCTGTAATATATCCCGTATCTCAGGTATAAATTAATTACATAAAATCATCCTATCCTTACCGTTATTGGGATATCTCCTCAATGTTTTATTCCAATCACCACCTATTAAGAATTGAACTAAATTAGACTCGGAGTAAAATTATAGGGCAAACCGTGTTTTAAAGAAGCACAATTTAATAATTATATTCTTTTTTCTTACGTTTGTTCAAAAATAAAATAATTTAAATCCATTAAGGTAAAGTGTATGGACCTCAGTTATAAAGGGAAATTATTATCAAATTCTTCAATGTTATGAAAACATATAACTATTAAGATGCAGTCATTGCTAAAAAATGATCGTTTCGTAAATCAGATTCCTTCAGTTATAAATAAATTAGTAAATTTTTAGTGAACTGAGGTGAAAAAATTTAAAGATAAAATACTTAAAACAAATATAAAAATTTAATTAAATTAACATGATTTCATAAAATCTGTACATATATAGTGATTAATGATGAATTATGTACGCACGTGTAAGATAATCCATCAATTATGCCGACATATAACTTGCTTGGAATGTATGTAATTTGATCTAAGAACATTTCCAAAATGAATTATGTAATGAAAATGTTTTAAACTTTCTTTTAAAACAATACTTTAGTTAATTGGGTTATTAGTTAGAAAAATTCTTCCAATTTCTAAGAAATAGATATAGGTGAATATTAGGTTAGAAATATGATTGCAATTTCCGTAAAAACAGTTCTCGAGAATATTAGATTATTGGTTAGAAAAATGATAACAATTTCTTTCAAAATAATACTTAAAATAATTGGGTTGTTATTAAAAAAATAAATTCATAGTTTCTAATTGAATTTTATTTAATTTAAATTTGAGAAAGTTGGGGGAAATTTTATATGCATTATGAGTTTTCATCTGGTTCACTAAAATTACAGAAACTTTTTTAATTAGGAAACATTTATGTTTCAGAGAAATTTTATCACCATTTACCATTAGAAATTGATAAAGATATTGCCTTCATTTAATTATTATTCGTTGAAATATTTTTAAAGAATGTTTCTCTTAGGAAGGGATGAATGTAGGTAATACAAATGCTTTATATTATTTTATATCAAGGGAAATTATCATCATTAAAGGCTGCAAAAATTTAAACTTTTATTTAAAAATCATATTTAGAAATATTTGCTTTTCTGAATATTTTAAAAGTAAACATTTAAAATATTTCTACTACTTCGAACATCATAGAACAAAATATTTTGTAATTCAAATGTAAACAAAAAAAAAATTAAAAGGATAGCAGTAAAGTAATCGTCTAAGTAGAGGATTTTTTTCACTATTCTATACCAATAATTTCAATGTTTAAGACTTTTTTTAATTGAATGCTTCTAGATTTCCTAGATTTTTTTCAAAACTTATAGTACTTTGTTTAATTTCTTAAAAATTTTGTGAATACTTAATAGAAATATAGTATAAGCGAAACGAAATATATAATAAATATTTCATAATTAGAAAAAAGTTTATAGTCCTAGGCATATAGTTAAGGTCACCGCATTATTATATTGTCTCAAAAAATTCTATGCATTTTTTTTCTCAAGTTGGTTTGATATTTATTTCTTTAGACGAAATGCTACTTAAAACATTGCTTTCAAAAATTTGTTTGGGTACTCTGTAAAATTAAAAATAATTTGCATTAAAAATGCTTGAATGATCAATTGCATAAATTTTCTTTTAGGATAAATATTTTTGACATAAAATGTATTGGATATCATTCATTTTGTTTGTATTTTGCATTTTTAAGAGTTTTGTGCTCCCCTCTTCCAGGAATCTAGGTAATATTAGGAAAAAACCATTATAAAATGCCTCACAGAGCAGATGGTGTGTTGCAGTAGAAACAATGTTAATTTTTATTTCAAAAACAGTGGCTCCGAGTTTATGGCTGAAAAATGTTCTTATCGCATAATAATAATTAATCAGAAATTTTAAAGCTAATGTAAAGTTTTTTTTAAAAAAAAACATTATTAAAAGTTTTCTACATTGTCAGAATATTCTCAAATAATGAGAAAAACGATTTTATTCTTTTTCAAGAAATGAGTTTTTTATGAGATAAAGATTTTCAATATCAGAATGATATTTGTTAATATAAAGAAATAGTTATTTAATATAAATAAAATAAACAGGATTCATGTAAAAAAAATATCAAATATGTTTTACCTTCTATTTAAAATTATTTAAACATTTCTGTAACTTAAATAAATAATTCAGAAATTGAGGAATCACTGATGCAACACGAAATATCTATAAAATACTAATATTATTTATTAGAATTTGACATCTTGATTCAAGCAGTCATCGAGATTCAAAAATGTTTGGAAACCCCTTCTTTAAGTTAGTTTTTTTTTAAAAAAAAAATAAAATTGAATTGATTTTTAACTTGATCCATTATTCAAAATACAAAAATCCTTGTTTGAGAAATATTATGATTTTTATGAGAAATTAAGCATTTTACATCAACATTATGAAAGAAATTCTTTAAGATAAGAGTACAATTTTATATCATATTCTAACGCATTAGACTACATAAAATTCAAATCCCCTGAAATTTTAGAAAAAAATATTGATATACATATTTTTAGGAAAATTTATTGGAATATGAAGTCTTAAATAATTTTAAAATATACTGTCATTGGTAAATACAATTTCATGAATACTATCCCATAGGGATCAAAAATACGGTTTACTTTCAAAACATAAAATTAAATTACAATCAAGAGCAATTAATAAACAGTTCGTTGTTGTAAGATATACGAATTCTAAGCAAAAAGAATGGAAATTTCATAATTTATTTAAAAAAATAATTAATTAAAAATATATAAATTTGTGCACAAAATGATATTAAAATTTCTAAAAGAAAACGAGAAGATATTTTTTTTAAATTAGCATTTATAAGATAAAGTTTAAAAATTTAATATTAATGGCATAGAATTTTTTAAAAAGCTTTTATAATATAATATGCATATATATTTTGATTTGTTATAATATATCCAAATTATGTAATATTATTTTTATTGAACCATATAAAATAAAATAAAAATTCTTCCTGCAAAATCTTTATATTTGTATAATATTAAGCAACTGAAATATGATCTTATTTTCCACATTCATGTGACAATATTAATTTCCAGATCTTTTGCATATAATAAAAATTGTACATAACTATTTCTCATATTACTGAACCTAGAAATAAAAAAAAATCTTTTTAATAACCAAAATTTTTTAAGTACTAGAATTTCTTACAAATTCGCATTTTAATTATGTAATATTTAAACTTTTTATTCAATACTGTTGGTAAAAAGTTGATTCACATTTTTTGAAACATAAGTTACTTCTTAATTTTAGTTTGTTATTTTAACTTAATTCTGTAGAATTTAATGTAGCATTGTCCAACAATCAACGAAATCTAGAGAAATAGTGAGCATGTATAGGACTACATCATGGATATGCGTGGTGGAAAGAGAAGACTCAAAATAGTATTTTAAGAACTAAATGCATTTATAATTCCAAGTTATTTACTTTTTATAACTTCATTGTAATAATTAAGAAGTAATATGTATAAAATTAAAATCATACTGTTTTGCCTATATTTTCAGTTTAAATTAATTAAAACTTATTTAGAGCATGAAACATACTTACACATAGGGGTACAAACATTTAAAAAAATTAGACTGAAGATATTATAAAGATCTTTAAATTTCTTATCGAAAATTTGTTTCCATTAATAAAGTTTCGAAGAAAAAGTCATTTTTAAATGCTTAATCTTTTTTTTTTGTTCGTTTACTAATTTTAAAGGTGCACAAATATAAAAAAGAAAACTGTAAGACAAACAAATAAATTAACATTAAGGTTTATATTCGAATGATTATATTTTATTATAAAAATATTAGTAAATTACACGACATTGTTCACGCGAAACGGAGTAAAATGCTTGTTTAAAAAAACTTAAAAAATATTGAATTCATGTTTTAAACATGTTAGACTATTAATTTTCATGGCTCTGAGTTCCTTAAGGTATAAGATAATCTACTTTTTATTTATTCTCTTAGTTTGTATGACTAATAGTTTCATAAAATTCATCCATTCAAATGTTTTTATTATTAATTTTTTCATTATTTTTAGAAAAAGAGCAATGAATATTTTTTTGTTTTAAAGTTTTGTTTAACTTCGATATATATTATTATTATTTAATATTTTATGCACGTCTGATAATTTTTGTCTTTATACGTTGTAACTGAAAAATAATGCGGTTAAAGTTATACGCCTTAAATATATATATCTTCATAATTAATACATATGAATCAGTAATTTATAAGAATTTCATACTCTTCTAACAAAACTAATGCGTTTCACTCTCTTAAAAGTAAATGTGTTTTCTAGCCATTTTCTGCACTTCAGGTGTGACATTAATATATTGATATGCATTACAAACATTGATGAAATATTATCATACGTAAAATACGTATGATTTACCCAACATCTACTAGCAATATCGTTGAAAATTAAAATGTTTAACAATATGCGTATTGTGATTTTCAAGAAAATTCGTTAATAATACATAAATTTTAGTTAAATGTTCATTTTATGTGATTTAAGAGGTAATAAATTAAATTATTATGAAAAATAAACTTTAGAATATTGCCTTTTGTAGGATCGATGACTGAAAGCTTTATTTTTCCTAGAAATATATGAAAGTCAGGTATATTGATTGTCTGGAATAAGACATGCATTAATTTATGTATTGATAGCTGATTTTGTTCCAAAACAGATTCATATGAAGAACTTTAATAGAAAGGTGAAAAGATAAATTTTTAAAAATATAAAAATGTTGGATACTACTAAGAAATAATTAAATTAATTAAGATGCCTTCTTTTAAAAAAAGCAACTGTATATGTATTATATTATTCATATAATAACTTGTTTAGTAAATATGTCAAAAGTAAGAGAAAAATAGTGTATTTTGCTCTACTAAGATCAATTTTTTTTTGTGTGTGAACATATGGGTTTATGATACAGAAAAACATGTCTCAAACAGAATACATAGAAAAAAAATGGAGAATATAAGAATATAATCTCAATTTTATCGAGTTTAGCAATTTTTAATGTTAAATTGAAAGCATACTTAAAGTAGCCTAGAACACTTTTAAATTGTTAATTTTATTTGCTCATTGATTTTTATATTATTTAATTTCTGATTTTAATACTTCTCAATTATTACAGTGTAGTGTGCCCAAGATATTTGGAAACAAGTAAATTTTATTACAAATTTGAATCGTTTATTAGTACATGTTTAACTTCAAATATAAAAAAGCTCTTTGAAAAATTTCAGACATATGATACAATAATTTTTATATAAATGCTAAAACTTTTAGTGAATGTTTGAAGGAAATATTTTCGTGAGACCAATTTGCATAAACATTTTCGTTAGAAAAAGTCTGCCTGTATTATTTTTAATGTAATTGTAAGTAAATAAATAAAAAAAAATTCAATAGCAGAGAATAAGTTAACTATGAATCCTATGAATTTTTACTTAATTTTATTGTTAATATCTGATTTGTGATTAAAATTAATATATATATATATATATATTATCATTTGTTGCCGGTTTTATTGTTTGTTTTATCATTTCAATATTGAATACATGCCGTCATTGACATTGGTCACGACACACACTGTGGCTTGCCGTTACTGCCGTTATTATACACGTTACGGTCAGTCAGTCATTGGTCATTTATTTGACTGACTGGTTGGACATTGGCTGGCCGGACACACGCTGGCCACACACAGTCACGTTGGTTACGGGACAATATGAAGAAACAGCCGAATACTGGTTTCATTGAGTTGCTGGTACATTGATTATTATTACGGTCACGTCAGATATCATTATTATTGTCGTTGTTGTTACACACATTATTGCATTGTCATATAACAGTCATTACGGATTGTCAGTCAGCCGTAGTCATCAATACTGGTATGTCATCGGTCGTCACGTGTTTATTACAGTTATTGCATTGAACAATGTACGTCATTGGCTGACATTATTGACATTACCGGTCACGTAGTCATCATCAGGCTGCCGGTTACTACGTCATCGGTCGTCAGCGGTCATTTGTTGGCCAGCCAGCGAATATTTGGCTACCGTATCGTCAGCCGGTATTGTCACTGGCTGACATCATTGCCGATTGGGTTGACACATTGAGCAAATGGTTGTTGTCGTGTATCGACACGTCACGGCTGGCCGTCGTTGCCAGTGGTTACGTCATGTCGGTCATCACTGGTTACCGTATCAAGCGTATCGTGGCTGGGAGCCGTCATTGGTTAAAGAGTTTGTCAGTACGTCACGCACGGCCGTCATTGGTCATTGCCATTACTGGTCACACTGTCACATTATTGACATTGCAGCCACACACAGCCATTACGATGAGCCACAACGTACGCCGATTGCTGGTTGGTCAGGTATGTTTTATCATCATTGTCATGTGTTTGTCGGGTTATGTCATTGCCGGTTGATGGCTGAGGACAGTATTTACGGTCATTGGTTACTGGCCGTATCGGCCGCTTCACGCGTCAGTCGTATCACGTCACGTCACGCCAATATTGTTGGTTTACTGGCCGGCGCCGCGTCGATGCACGACACGGACACACACATTGCATTGGTCATTACTGGCATTACCGTCATTTCTTTTCGCCAGTCGGTCAGTCATCACTGGTTTGTCACTGTCAACATGTTACTACTAATAATAATAAATACTTCAAAATACTGCCAGCTGACATACACACATACATTGGTCATTGGCTGTCAATACATTGCTGGTTGTTTATATGTTGTTATTATGTTGCTTTTCTATTGGCTGATGCAATGAAGTTTGGTCATTGAAGGACATTTTATTGGCTGTTTATTGTGGTTGTTGTTGACATTGTCATTGTTGACACACATTATTATTGTTTATTGAAAGACAGCTAATAAATATTACATTATTGGTTGTCACGTCAGTTATGTGAGCCATTACATTATTGGCCATACTGTTTATACATAATATTGCTGTCATTACACACATATTGATATTATTATGGTTGTTGTCATCGTGGGACACAGTTGGTTGTATTATTACACATTGAAGACACACATTATTACATTGATATTACTGCCGTATTATTGCTCACGGTCAGACATTATTGGCTATTGACAATATTGGCTAAAGAAACAATACTGACAGTATCTATACAAAAAACAGGAGGGCTGGTCATCGTCACGGTCACGGTCACAATCGACAAAAAATGATATCATAGTAAAGGTATATTTATTGCAGCCATTATTAATTATTATTGCAAATCATATTTATTGTTGCTCTGTCATATTACACACATGTATTACTGGCTAACGGCTGCAAAACTATTACTGCTAGACACACACACATTGCATTATCAGATACTTTTTCAAAATTGACACATATTGGTTGGCTGGTCAAGTTTATTACTAGTTTGTATTGCTGCCGGTCTGATGCAAAATATTCGTTTCCATATACATTATTAAAATATTATTGACACACACATGCTGGTTGGTTGGCTGGCTGTCAAGTCATACAAGTTAGCACATACGTGGCTACATGGCTGGCTGGTTGTCACACGTAAAACGGTGACATTACACATCTGTTTGTTGATAGTTGTTAGACATGCTGATATACACATGGACACTATTATTGTTGTTATAGACACACACATACAGCTATTATCATACAAACACATATATTGAAAGGTCAGTCATTACGATATTGTTATTGGCTACGTAACACAAATATATTGTTTAGTATGCTAT
>BMAW01082737.1:130729-142668 GCA_019974015.1 Nephila pilipes
AAAAATAAATCATCTCTCTTATAACTTCTGATTGTTTCATTTTAATTTAAAATTGAGTAGTTTCATACAGCCAATACTTTCTTAATTAGCTATAAAGCTTATAACGTTTATTTGTTTCTATTCTATTTTGAAAATTTAACAGCTTTGAAAGCTCATTCCTCCATTAAGCAGCAAAAAAATGTGTTACCTCATGATTATTCGGTGAGAGAAAGAATTAATATATTATAGATCCTTTTTTAAATGTACAAGCGATTTTTTTTCCAGGAAGCAGTGTGTTTCATCTTATTTTATCTCAGAAAATAAAATAGAATTTAAATGCTTCGTAACAGGAATGTAATTTTTCAAACAAAATCTTCGACAAGATTACAATGAATTCCTGTAGAATATTTTCGCCCAAAAAGTTTCTTAAAGGTATTTATATTTCAAATACCTTTATGAATTTCAAATTTGAATATCATGGATTACTTTGAATATTTTTTTTTTATTTAGAATAATTTTTCATTTATTTTTAAACGATATTCCAAAAATATAGTGTTTTTCTATTCGGAAGAAGATAATATACTTAAAGCTTAAATTTTACAGCAGTATAAAAATAAAAATGGATGAGTAAATTATTTTTATAATCATAAAATTCAAATTGTTACATTATAAATAAAACAGTAGTTTGAACATCTATAACATTGAATACTTATAAATATAAAGAAGATGTCTTCAACCACTTTAAAACCGCATGCTTCAAATCGAAATTTTTAATTTTAAGAAGCAAACACGCTTTTACAACTATGCAAATCGTTGTAAATTATGAAGTACTTAATTTTTTACCCGTTTTGTCTTCTTTAAATGGACAAAGTACACTATGAGCGATTTCTTAAAACGTATATTTATAATAAAAATTCCTGTCTATTTAATCACATATAAAACATTCATTTAAAAAAATTCATTTTCAAACAAGCAATTACTTAATTTTTTTTCAAAATATATCAATATTTTAAAATCCTACAACTTCTATGAATTTTAATATCTTCAAGCAATATTTTTTTCTGAGTTGCTTAGAAGAGTTTCTCAAAATCTTGTGATAGGTATGGTTGTACTCTTGTTAGTTGTACTCTTGCGAATTTTTTACTATCAGACACAAAAAAAATATTAAAAAATAGCAGCTGTATCTAAAGTTACTGATTTTTTTAAAATTAAATATTTATCTAAATTCTTATTCCATACATATAATTATGAAACATATTATGCAAAACATCTAAGAATAATTTCAAAATGTTTTATTGATTTAAAAAATGCTTTAGCAGTTTAAATACATATTTATTACCAAAATGTTAAAATAATAATTTTAAAAAAGAATAATATAGAAAATGGTTCAAAATTTTAAAAATCATGGAAATATAATTTGTAATAAGGTTAAAGAAAAGTTAAGAATGATTCGCTGAGTTATGTAGCTAGATGTATGAAATTCTTTACATATATTTAATAGGCATACCATTAAAATAATTTAATGAATGTCTTTTCGATAATTCTGTCAATTAAGGAACACAGTTAGTCACTGTGTTCCTTTAAAACTGTGCTGTAAGGCAATAAAATATGTGACAACTGTTGAACTAATGCCAATCAAGTTAACATTATAAATTAGTTTATAATTGTAGCTAAATTCTTCATTTAATTTATTGTTGAAAAAATTATTTGAATTATTAAATGAAACTATTCTAAATAAGTGTTCTCTAAAAGATCTGATTAAAATTGTTTTTTGTGCAAAAATTCCATTCATGCCAATTTCATTTAAACTAATTACTTAAAATGTGGATTATTATTTGTTTTAAAAAATAATTTTTGTCAAGGCCTTTAGTTATCTGAGATATTATAATAAACAATGACTATATAAACGTAATTATATTAATATCAACACCTGAAATGTGCAATGGAGACTAGGTATGTAAAATTTGCAAAAATTCTTCAAATTAAAGAAATTAAAAACTATTCATTTTAACAGGAACTGCAAGTAATTATTTATCATTAACAACGACAAAATTCCCATCTTCAATATTTAAAACATTTATTGCAATTTTAATAAGAAGTTATTTATTATAAATTTGTTTCAAATACAGTGGAAGAAAAAAAGAGATTAATTTTAAAGAAACAAGATTTTTAAAAAAATGTGGCATTAAAAATTCAATGTCTTTATTATTTTTAAATGATTTAGTCTATTAAGATAAAAAAGCAATTTTATGTACTAAAAGATTTGTCATTCAACTGTTACATATCTTCAAAATATTATTATCACTCATATTTTTTCGATACTTATAAAATAAATTATCTAAACATTTATTTCTAATGCATATTGCTCTTTTTTCATTTCGTTTTCTTATAATAATACTCAATCTTACATTTTTAATTTTGTTGCACTATATTACATAGGGAAAATTCTAAATGAGCATATCAAATTAATACTGCACAGAAAATTTTTCTCAATTTTCCACTGCATATTTATATTAAATATAACGCATATAACTTTGATAATAAATCAAAATAATTTTTTGGAAAAGTAACCATGCCCAAATGGTCGATAAAATTGAAGCTTTACTGCGCCATTTAGTTTTGAAATTTTTCTAGTATTTTCACATTCATAAAGTTTTACAACATCGTTACAACAAAAATATCCTAATGATCTACAAGTAGAGTAAAATTACAAAATATTTTTCTTTGATTTGAATACTGCTTATTTATGCATTGAACAACACTTTAAGAAAGAACACAAAATGACAAAACTACAGATTCTCCATTGGCAACCCAACTGGAATTTTCTTCATTCTCTTGGCGATGAAATAAACTCATTTATGGAAGAGAATGAATCAGGCTTCTTGACATCAAAAGTCTTGCATTATTCTTTGAAACCATTTACAAAGACAAACAGTGTCCCCAGGGGTGAAGTTAAAACAATTAAATTAAATTTTTGTCATATTAAATATAATATCTTTAAACCTAATTATTTGATATTAAATTAAAAATTTAATCAATAAATAAAAATAATGTAACTTATAATTATATTAAGTTTTAATTCAATAATTAGGATAAGAAGTTAAATTTTTTTCATATAGAATAGGAATATCCTAAATTCAAAACCTTCATTTTCTTATATTTTGCAATGCCTTTCATTTCAACTTCAGTTATTTTTCCAAAATTAAAATTTTTGAAAGCCTTTTGCATTCAAAATGCTTCCTTTCATTAAAATTTTGATTAAAATATTCAAACAAAGTCTAAAATGGCAACTTTGTTATAATACAATTAAAATTATGCATATGTTTAGTTTGACTTTAATAGTTCATTTAAAACCATTCAATTGGAAAAGGTAAATGTGGTGTTTTTAAGGAATATTTTGTATATGACAATAATTACGTTAAAAATATTTTCTTGATAAACTTCTTGTAGATCCAACTAAAGTTCAAGATCTTAGCTTTTCGTCTGGTGCAAGCTTTAGTTGTGGAATATTTTGTTGCTACATTATTTTTGCCGGTATATGCTATACTGAGAGCAACTAGTAAGAAATCTTTTTTTTGTTACAATTTCACTACATATAATGCCAATTACTGTCGCAAAATGTTCTACTTCTTAGCAATGAAAATGAGTCCCAACTTTATATTTTCAAAATTACTTTCGTTATATGGTGCTTTTCTCACAAATACACACATAGCTTATATAAAATAAAATATTAATATTTTGATTCAAATGTTACACTCCCTTTATTTTCTTATGTGTTATCTTAGATTGTCTTTTACATTCGCATTTTCAAATTAGCTCGTTTCTAAAATTCAAGAAACCTGTTAGAACTAATCAAATGCTATGAAATCATAAAACTGGATATATTAATGAGATTCGAATAACCCATTACATTTCTCAATTATTGCCTTCAAGGTGCTTACCTACTTTTGGTATAAACGAACATCGCAATCCCTTGGCTCCCTAGTGATATTTTCTTTCCCATGGAATGTACTTTTTTAGCATAAATAGGTGAACTCGTGGAAAATTATATTTTGAGATTTTTTTTGTAGCAGAAAAGATACACATAACAATTTCTTGAGTATTATTTTGATATCTATGTAGTTCCTATAGATGGTAAAAGTTATTAATGTCATATGAATTTTAAGTGCATTTATACTTTTTAGGGACTATTAAGTGAAACACATAGCATCTACAAAGAAGCAGTCAAGGATTTCAGCTATAACTGTATTTAACGAGAAGATGTAGACACCAAAATTTATTTTGCTAATTTTCTGCTCAAAATGCGCCCGCCCCCGTTTTATAATATATTTAGAAAACATTGTGTTTCTAACATATTGTACTCTGTAATAATTTTACAAGAAATACTGATATAGTACAAATACCAAATTCTATAGATTGAGGTACACAAAATTCAATTAAATTTGTATATCGTATAATTATAAATCACTATTTGTGCATACATTCATGCTCCACTTGACCAATCTCAGAATTAATTTAATTTGCATAAATTACTCTTAAGAAAAAAATAAAGCAATTATTTTATGCTGATAATTACATTCAGAAAAAAAAAATAATTGCATTAAATTTTACTTCTATTTTTTACACATTTTAAAATTAATCTTAAATTAAATTTGTAAATAATAAATCTTTGAATATTGAACGAAATCCCTTACGTAATATTTTCTAGAAAAATTATCTGGAAATTTTTCATGATGTTCATGTTGAATATATTTAGCACTCAAATTCCTCACCTGTAGTTTATTAATTAATGTAAAGTTCAAGGTGTTTAATTTACCACAATACATTATATCTAGTAAATATTATATCTTTCATCTGAATTTTCCTTTCAAATTAATGATTGTGTGAATTTCTACAATAACCGATTTTCTTCATTAACAGTTGGAAATTTTATCTACAGAATGTGTTTCAAAGCTTTCCCGCTGTTCTAAACACTTTTTAGTGTAATTTATTACATGGATTATTGCATAAAAGCTTAGGAATAACATATTTTTCATTAAAATGGTTATTTTAATTATTGTTTCAAAGTATAATGATTAAAGTGTTAATTACATAAAACTAAGAGATTCGCCGAAAATCACACAGCCCTTGTTTGTCCAAGGAAGTTAAAGATTACATATTTTATAATGTGTCTTTCTTACTATAGTAATATGTAACAATACATCCCTGTAAAAGCTATGACTCAGAAATCTTGTCTGTTCTTTTTTTAGGTGTTTAAATTTTTTTCGTAGAATTGACACACATTATATATAACATCTAGAGAAAAAAGTTTTTAAATGTTTTTTTTTATTGTATGTACTATAAGAGCGTTTTTCAAAGTCATGAGTTTCATATCACAGTTGTGTTGATAGATACCCAAGAAGTAACTCTATATATCTAAGTCCCTTGATAGGTAAACTTAAAATACTGTCTAATACAGTTTTAACACCCGATATGTCAAAGGTCCACTTAAAAGTATGTTATCTGATTGCATCATTTAAGAAGTACATATATTATAAATATATCATATTAGTATAGCCGTTTTATAAAGATTGTGACAAGAAAAGGATTTTATGTGCTTATTATTTTGCATATCTTTCAAATATAAACATAGCAATGGAATGCTTTTTCAAACAAGGATTGGAATTTTGGTGTCAATAAAAGTTAAAGGTAATAAATTTTTTGTAATAAAATGGTTGGTAAAACGATTTTAAAAGTAATAAAGATAAAAGATTTATTAATGGTAATAATTTTTTTCTTGAACAAATTAATAGTAAGAATTTCTTACTGAACCCGTAAGTGGAATGACTAATTTTGGTACAATCGCCAAGAAAACCTCTAATAACTTTTGAATATTATATCGCTGTTCCTCAAATGTTAATAATAACCAAATTTATTGTAACCATGATTTATTAAATAATTATTGAAATAAAAAAAAATTACCATCATGCATGCTGATAATTCCATTGTAATTAGTAGAATATATATAAAATCATCCTAATTTCAAATTTTGTTAGAATTAATGAATGGTTCCAAATTTTTACTTAAAAAAATTATATTACATACCATATATTAGATAACGTACGTTCAATTAAAATTATAAATATTTATGGTGTCTTAATTTCTAAAACTTTCTTGTAAATTTTAAGATATTACCCATTTCACCGATAGTTTTTTCTGATTTTCATGGATCGTAGAAACAACTACATCATTTAAATAAAATTTTAGTTTATTCCTTTTACCACTTAAATGCTTCTTTAAACTTTCAAACTCTTTTATAAAATTTATTAAAGACTGTGAAAATAGAAATTTATGTATAATATTAGTCAATTTGAGAAAAGAGTAAAAGGAAAATCTCTTACACGAGAATTAATGAGTAAATGATGGGAGATTTTGATTTTTTTCAAATGTCAATTATTTATAAAATGAATTCGTTTCAGAAAATGCTTATTAATTTAAAGAATATGATTTATTATCTCAGTTTTGTTGATATATATATATATATATATATATATATATATATATATATATGTTTAAGAAATCTTGGATAGTAAAAATAAGTGAACAAGAGTATATATGTCTTCAGCCAGTTACAGAATTTAAAATGCTATATTTCTTTGTGGCTTTTCTATCAATTTATCATTCATTTTTTAATCACTGGTCAATAACTTTTTTCATGTTCTTTTTTTTAAATATCTTTTACCATATTTTATAGGTGTAGTATTTTTTTAAGATAAATTTCTTTCTTTCTTTGCTTTTTTACATTTTATAATACTTTTTCATTTGCGTTTATGTAATTAGGCATACACTAATAATTTCATATTGTTTCTATTTTATTTAATGTTTTCCATTCTTTAAGAAAATTAATAAGTTTTTTTTTTTTACAATTTTTACAATTTAGTGATCATATATTATATTTTAATATTTTTGTATGAATTTTCCTAACATTTAAATACAAAAATTATAATTGTATTAATTGGCAGTAAGATAACTACGAAATCGTAATAAATAAATCAATTGGAATGGAATGTTTTTTTAATAATTTTAAGATTTTTAGGGAAATTAATCTCTGAATACATGTTTATAAGCACTAAATATATAAATAAATATTACGTTTGAAACTATTTTTTTTTCAATAACTTTTTGTCTTTTCATTTTATTTCATTTGGGAAATTATACTTTTATGCAGATTCAATGTTTATAATCTTTATTTTACTTGCAACCAAATTCAATTTTTTGCTTACAACAAAGAACAAAATTTCAACGGTTATCAAAACTTTGAAAATAATTGCGTTTCATTATTCCTAGAATTTTATATCTGTATTTTGAACAACATACTTAATTTGCTTAATTAGTTTTTTTTTATCTTATTATTTTCTTGTATTAGAAGGAAATGTCTTATTCATCGCTGTAGAAAAGTTAAGAAATGAATGGAATAATTGTTTAAGTTTAATATATTAAACATAACAATGATCTTAAAAATATTTTATATAAGTTTTACAAAATTATAAATTAACTTTATTTCATCATAATTTCAATCATCATAAACGAAGGAACATAATGTGGAGAATATTTATAATATTTTATAAATAATGATAGTTTATCTTTAGATAACCATCCATGATTTTAGTTCTCTTCCACCACAAAAAATGACATAGTTTTGTCTTCAGTGCTTTATCCAAAATTATTAAAAAGAGGTTTCCTCGACGAATTTAAATTTTGAATGTTTGTGAGACACTCCCAATTATTTTAAAACTAAGAAATATTTTTTCGAGAACTAGTTTTACCTGCGAAAAAATTACAAGAATACATTTTCTACAAATATTGATTTAGTGTTACTTTTTATCTTTATCTTCAAAAACATTCCCTGGAGACTTTTTATTGTAATTTATCAAACAATATAATATGTGTTTGTAAAAAAATTAACATAATCAATTTTTCAATTGGAAAATTATTACATTTCTTATGCTATGAGGTTTTATAGTGTAAAGTCATTTTAAGAAATTGCAATTCGAATAGAATGTAAATATGGCTCTAGATATCAGTATTGTATTTTCAACTATTTACATAACTATAGTTAAATTAAAATGATGGCTTACAGCATAAATATTTAAACGAGTTTCTTTTTTTTACAAGCATAAGAAATATTAAATGCGTAACCATTTAAATTCAAATCGTATTTCAATGTTTTTTTAAAATTTAAACATTTAAAAATGATATTTTTTCTTCATAGTGTTTATATGGCAAACTGTTATTCTATTCAAAGTATCGGTCAAATATATAATCCTTAGTGGCTTTATTTTTATGCATTATATGTTCAGATGGATATTAGATTGGGATACAAAAGAAAATTAATCCAAGTATCTTTTCAATATCGTCAAGTGCAATCTAGAGTAACTTGCACATAACCAAATGATATAATTTATAACTATTTTCATGGTTATATGTGTTACAGAGGGAAATTAAATATTAGAGTATAATATTAAAATGTGACCAGAAATAAATAAAGTTTTTTCTGCAATCCCGATTGGATATCAATAAATATTTATGTTTGCTTTGCTAGGTTGTAGTGCATACTGAAGATATCACTGTAATTATATATTAGTTAAACTAATAAACAAATAAATTCTATTTTTGATTCTATAGGCTATTTTTAACTTTGCTGCGTTTGTGTAAAATCACTTCTTGAAATCTATTATAATTCATGTTTTTTAATTGGATGAATAAAATGCAGATATTCAATTCTTCTTTTTCCTAATTTTCTGTATTTTGTTGTGTGTATTTTGTTTCAAATGTATACATGAAAAATTCAGTAAGAACCAGTTTTTTGTAGCAGTTTATTTTCATCATTTTGATCCAACATATTCTAAAAATGTGACTTCATAATTATTTTTCAGTCTTAATTTAATTGGAAGTGTCTGTTGAGTGTGTGAACACTCGAAGAATGCACCAAAGATAGTCTACTTTCCACTTACTGGTATTCAAAAAGGCAGTGAATGAGATAATTTGTGTGCAGCTTGTCTTTTGAATTACCTACCTTTCTTTAAAACTCATTTAGGTAAGTGAGACTTCTTTGACATAGGAAAATTAGATTATTTTATCCAAATTTAAATAATCCTTATTTTTTTTTAAATGAAAAGCATTGAAAGTCATATTTTAACATTGTGGCATGTGTATATTTAAGTACCTATTTATGCAGAGAAAGAATCGGTTTTAAGGAATAAGTTTTTATAATCAGTAGATGAATAGCTGAATATACATTTGTAAATTACTCGTATATACTTGAATAACATCTAATGAATGTAGTTCTTCTTGAGCACTTATAAGCATAAAAATTTATACAATGATGCTAACTATAAACTCAAAATGTGAATGTAATACAATTTAAAAAATTTTCTTTTCTTTTTATTTAAAATTTCCCTTAATTTTTATACAAACATTACGCCTTTCCTAAGTTCTGTAAAGGTTCATTTAAAAACCAAATTCTGTTCATTGTATAGGAAATATCCACAGTTCATAATGTGGAAAAATTCAGTGCTCTTTATTAAAGTAGGTTTTCAAGAAAGTGTTACAGAGTCCTAAAAATACACTGGTTGTGTAAAACGCAAAGATATATTTTTTTTCTCTATGGCGTAACAGGCTTGTTTACAAATTTAAAATTTCATTTTAGATCATTCTATTTAATAAGTGTTCATAAATATTACATCTAGGTATTCAGTAAAATGCTCTCTGCTCTTTAACAGCAAAATCAATAAAATGCAACATTTGAAGCATTTTAGGGTCTCAGTTACTTAAATTTTCCAAGACTTCCTTGGACTATCTTTTACAATTAGAGGCATTTTCAAGTATAAATTTTAATAGGGAAATTTATAGTGTTGCTTTGAGTTGAAAGTCTTAAAATACAGACAATTTGTAGAGTTGATAGAATGTATTACTAAAGCTTTTATATTAACACCAATAAAAATAATTTTAAAAGATGTAGTTTAAGTGATATTTTTCATTAAAATATGAAAAATTGTAAGACTTCAAAGTGAAACATATGTCTGAGTATGTGTATTGTGTATTTGAATCTTCTTAGATAAATTAAAGTACCATATTTGTGAAAAACTTATTATGATAAAATATATGCGAAGCTTTATTCTTACCATATAATATCAGTCTCAAAAACTGCACTCATTGTATAAAGAAATAAAACTAAATCTTACCTGTAGCAAGCTTTTCCATTCTATTTGTAGTCTCATACTTCATTATTGAAAATTGAGGCAGTTCGGTATCTTCCACTCCTACAACTGGAGTGTCAGTCCAATACATCACTACATCAGCAACGGTATAACCATCTAAAGAAATGAATCAGATGTATCAGAGTAACAAAATATAACTAAATACAGAAGAAATAGAGTTTTTAACATCAAACTTTATTATTTCTAAAAATGCTGACATTCAATCATTAATTATAAATTTTGTAGGGGGGAAATGCATTTTACGTATGAATAAGACACCTTTTTAATTCTCTTTGCAAAAGCAGTGATTTAAGAAAGTAATTAATTTAAACTCATATATACTTTAAAATTGCATTGTTATCATGTTTTCATTTATTTAAAATTCACTTACGCTACCAGACTTAATATGAAAATATTGGATTTAACTTTGCAGCAAATATATAAGAAATAAATTAAAGACTCAAAATTTTAAGTAAAATAGAGATAAAATCTCCTTGCATGTGAAGCAAACTGATAATTATTTTTTTTGTTTTCTTACGATAGTTATTCTGAACATGCAAAACCAATTTTAACTACGAGAAGTACCATAAATATAGTTTTTAAAATTAAATGTCCCTATTTTTCTCTTCTTTTTGACAGATAAGGGTACACGTATGAATGAAGTAGCAGATTTCATTTCACTGTCATTAAAAATGTCCATATTTGTACCAAAAAAATAACACATAATAGTGCAACAATACATTACTTCATACTGCTATAAAACGTACCTTATTTACAAATCAACTATTACGACGTACTTATTCATCTGAAAATATTTTTTAATTGATCTCTTCCATTATATCTGTCTGTACCTCAATCAAAAACAACATCTTAGTAATTATCATACGAACCTTATTATTCAAGTAATTTATGAGACAGGCAACTAAAAAACGTTGATTTTAGATTTATCAAGCATTAAATTAAATTTTTAAAGTAACATTTTCTTTGAAGGATGAGAGGATGTGTATAAAAAATACTAAGTTAGCTCATAAAGTATGGAAAATCGTTGTTTATTAACAATGAAATTAAATATGATTGATAAAAGAAAATTAAACATATTAACTTTTTTAACGAATGCATTACTCTAAATTTTTTTGATCTCAAATACTGCAGGCAGATGAAAATGATTTATTAACCTTAAAAGTCTCATATTGATAAGTAATTCATATTGTTATACAAAATAAACAGGATGACAGCAACACCCACAGGAAGAGGTTAAGATGTTTCCCTACCGATTATTATTTGAAAATTTCAAAACTGGTAGCAAACTAAAGAATCTTGTAGTCGCAGTTTTTTCAATTTCTTACTTGTTTGTTTATCATATAAAACTGAATTTTAATGTATATTTCAAAATCTACATGTAAGAATGTTTTCCTTATTTGTATTAAAGTTAATGTTACTAGAATGATGACATTTTGAAAAGCCATAAGGGAAAGTTTTCTCTATATATTACAATACAATGAACCTTATACAGCATGAAATTTATTTAATTTAAAGTGAAGAAACTCATTTGCACACACACACACAAACACATACATTCACACACACACACTTATATAACACATCGATCAATAACTCCCGAGTCTAAAAGTTAAAACAACATTTTTTTAGCAAATTTTTTTTTTATTTATCAACATAACACCTTTTGTTAATCACCTTTTAGGGTGATACAATCGTTCCAAC
>BMAW01082737.1:143068-155010 GCA_019974015.1 Nephila pilipes
ATACATGTATAAATATATATACATATATATATATATAGATAGATAGATAGATAGATACACAAAAATAGGTAGATGACATTATTTTTTTGAAAAATATTTCAAAGATGAATTAATAATCTAGTAAGAGTCAATATGGGTGAGGTTTATGGTAAGTGTATGATGGAATTACTTGCAACTGGGATTTATGTCGTAAGTCAGTTAGAATAGATTGAATTTCTGAAGATGTGTTAGTTGCACAAGCTTGTAAAAATTTTAAAACGAGGGTATTCTGTTATCATATATGATCATATTAATTTTCCTTTTTACAGTAAATATAGTGATAATAAGAATAATTGTACACAAAGATTTGTTATGAATTATGATTTTATAAATGTTATTTACAATATTTGTAATAAGAAGTGTAAAACTTTTAAAATGATTGATAATGAGCATCTTAATATTAATTTTAAATATAATTTTTGCAAAACTTATAACTGTATTTATTTATTTAAAAGTAGAATAAGTGTTTATAAATTTAGTGGTTAAACTTGTAAAAATATTAATTTAGGCATCATTCAACATAGAAAAAATACTAATAAATGTATGGATAAAAATTATGGTAAAAATTATAACAATATAGAAATGATACACTTTAATATTGATAAATTTGAATATGTAAAGTTTTATATGAGTATTATTAAGATAGTGTTAACACCAAAAGAAGGATTTGATATGAAAATTATTATATTAGAGCTTTTAGCATTATTTACCCATATGGTCTTAATGTTTTGAATTAAATAAAAAAACACACGATTGAAAATTTTAAACACATTGACAATAACAAATACTTTTGCAAGAATTATGCTTTTAATATGAGCAGTTTTCTTCATAATGTTATTAATAAATGAAAAAAATAGTGTAGAATGATCATGAAAAAATATATAAAAATCGATGAGATTAATGGAAAAATTCATAATTTAAATAACAAATGAGGATAAGATTTCAATTGTAAAAGTATTAAATATTTTCTGTTTGGTATGAAGAAAAGAGCAATTTAAAATTTTAAGCATTTTTATAATGGAATTTAAACAAATAGTACTTGCTTACATATTCTTAAGGATATCTGTAAGTTTTTTTTTTCATAAATATAAAATTGGTGTTAGTAAATAAGGATAGTAAAAATAATGAATATTGCAGTATTGGTTTTATGAATAAAAATGTTTGATAAAATAAATTTTAATAATATTCTTACTAAGAATAGAAATTTAATTCCTATTAATCCAAATAATTTTAAAAAAAGTTTTTAAATTTAGTAAGAATATAAAAAACAATTGTTATCTCCAGTGTTTGAAGCCCGTCTGTAGAGGATGTTTTTGTAAAGGGGCGAGAGAAAGATGCCATTTACACAATCCCCTCAGACCCTATCAGAACGAGTCTCCGAGTGGAGCAGATGTAAGCAAGCGAATTGATACTCGAAAATTGGGGATTGCGGGGTAATTCAGTGCTATAGGTAATTTTCAATGATCACTTAGTAAATTCGAAAGCAAATGTTATTGAATGAATAAAGGAATGTTGTTATTGTTATCAAAAATGTGTCTGATTTCATATGAAGTTTAATGATAAGTGAAAGTTAATATCTAAGTAAGCTAAAGTAAAAAAAGTAAAAAAACAATCAAGGTATTGTTAGTTAAAAAGTTATTATTAAGAAAAGTAAGGAATGAGAGTTTGCAAGAAACAATCTAGATATTGTTAGTGTAACTAATCTATAAATGAAAAGTGCAGAAAAAAAGTAGTTTAGACAAAAAAAAGATAAGATAAAGTTATAAGATTTAAAAGGTATAAGTTAAAAGGATAATAAGAAGAAAGTGTTTTTCTAAATAAAATTAAAATAATTGTAAAACTTTACACAGCAATAGTTGATGTAATTGAAAGGATTATAAAGAAGATATAAATGAAGAATGCCAACAATTATGATTATAAGTAATCTAAATATTATTAAGGACAAAAATCTTAGAGAGATTATGAATATAAAGGGATAAAGAGGTTTCAGATTCACAGTGTCTACCAATACTGTTTACATGTATAAAAAGAAATGAAAACATTAATAAATTTTTAACTAATCTGGCTATTAAATAAAATTTACCTAACGAAGCTTTTAAAGGTGTAAATATTTTATTAATGAAGAGATTAACTATAATTTTATAGTTATTTTTAAGATAGAGATATTATCTTTATTTTTGATGTTTTGAGTTTTTGGCGGCAATTCTAAATTTATGAATAAAATTGAGTTATTAAAGATGTTAAAAGGTGAGTATGATATATTCTAAATAAATTATATAATTTCAATAATTTCTTTTATGTATTAGTGCTTGTCATTTATAATGTTGTAGTTTACATTGAATTTTGGTTTAAATTATAGTTTTCTGGTGTTGTTTTCTTTTGTTTCCTTATTTTTGATTGTTGTTTTCTCATTTCACTATATGAAACTTGCGCTTTTGTTTGATAAAGCTATTACTGATTATGAAGTGTACTACTATCCTAATCAAGATGTATTGTATCCCTTATTATTGCATAGCTTTATTTCTATTTTGTCGAACTATAAACGTTTCCTTTTTTCAATGATATCTTTGGTTTTTTTTTCCATATATATGTTCCTCTTTTTAATGAATTTTTGTACTTTTGATTTTTTATTTTCTAAGATTTAATAACTAATGATTTTTATTTTTAGTTTTTTTAAGAAATGTTTTACTGTTTAGTAATGTTAAATTGACTTAATTTCTTTTATTCATGTTGCTAATCTTTTAAATTTTTTCTAGAATTTCTAGTTATTTTCACTTTCAAATAATTTTCTCCTAAATTTTATTTTCGATGAGTTCTGTTAAATTTTATCTATGGTTTTATAATTATTTTTATATAATAAAATTACTGAAGAGGACAGTTTGGCCACTAAATAATGAAAAAAAAAATGATTATTGCTGCCACATATTCTCTAGCAGTCTGTTACAGCATATGTTATATATGTGATATTCTAGTATTTTTTCTTTTTTTTCCAGATATATCAATTTTTCTTTCCCTTTATTTCTTCCTGCAGAATTTTGCTGGAATCCAAATATATTTCTCTTTTTTTTTTTTTTTTACTTGATTCGATAAATTTATAAATGTAGTTATATAGTTAAGTCTATATTTTTATTTATTTATTTTTCATTTTCATTTTTCTTTATTTGCATTTATTTTCATTATCTTCAAATAAATGACAGCATTCATGCTTAGATGATTGCATGGAGATGCTTTTTTGATGTGAGGTAATTTTTGGAAAGGTAATTTGTGTTTATTTAATTTTTTGTCTCGTTTTCTCCATTTTACTTTTCTTTAATGAATAGTATAATTGGTTATTTTTGGTTTTATATGGCTTTAGATTTTATGGCGTTGTACTATTCACGATTTTCTCTTCGCTAACCTCAGAAACTATTATTTAGCTTAACTGCATAAAATTACAATTTCTTTCCAACCAAAATGAATCGTAAATAGATAAATTAGATGAAGGTAGAAATGAAGTGAAGTGATTTAGATATAATTATGTATAAATGGCATGCAAGTGAAGGGAAAAGGAGAAGAGAGATAGTGGATAATTATTGGTAGCCCGAGCCTTGTTACGCAGCTTAAAGTTATTCTGTTAGTTTTGGGGTACTAACTTAGGGTCACTTATCATATTTATCTATGTGGTTACTATCATAGAGAGTACTAAGATCAACAACGAGGGAACTTTTTAATATATTAAAATGAAATTGGGCGCAAGACCCGAATAATTACGGACAAACTCCAGGATTTATTAATATTTGTTTTTTGTTGTGAATATTTTCTCTTTGTATAAATTGCTTTCTTTGGGTCATGAACTTGAGTCCATATATTTTTTTTCCCATTAAGATATTACTGAATTGAATGTTTGATCTTAATAATAGTATAAGCTGACCCGCAGTCGTAAGCCCATGCAAAGCCAAATTGCTAAGTTTCCAATTCAGTTTATTTTAATCGGATTTCAAATTTCTTTGTCATGTTTATGAATCACTTTTCTGGGTTTTTATACATAAATATTAATTTAAAAATTATACGTTTCTTACTTGAATCTTTTATTTTAAAAAACTCTAATCATTATTCAATTAATTTTAATTAAGTCAATGAGCTATTTTTTTTTAGTCTGTCATATTTTATATAATATTTACTCACCGTTAAATTTTGAAATGTGATTCCTTTTAGTTAGTTTAGTGTAATGTATTTTGTCTATTTTCAATATATATATATATATATATGTTCAATAGGGAGATCCTTTGCCCAATTATTGATTATTTTACACCTATTGGCGAGTTTCTCAATACAGAAGTATTAACAATGTTTAACCATATTTCAAATTTCTAGAAAAGTAAACTTTAAACTAAATACATGGCATTGCAATGTACCACAAAATAAGTTCCCTTATTTTCTCATCTGAAATCTTGAAATTTTGTAATATAACAATTACTATTTTATACATAATTAAAATTTACGATTTTAAAAATTAGGTCTATTGCTGATATTCTTTGGGAGTTGTATTTCATTTAAGTTGTCATCAATAGAGGTAAAAAAGACTATTATATAGTTATTATATAGACTATTATATAGACTATTATAGTTTTCTGAAAACAGTAGGTACATTAGTAAACTAATTTTACAAAGCATGGAATGAATGGATATTTAAGACCGTGAGGCAAAAGAACACATCCTGAAATATGTTGTTTTCTATACATGGGGAGAAATAAAATTTTTATGTAAATGTAGTATAGATTTAAATTTGCAAAATAATTGATTGAGATATTTGAGTAATATAATGAGTTGTTGTTACTTGGGAAAAACTTTCACTATATATACACTGTGGTATACGACATCTTAAATATTATTACTCATAAGCCATTTACAATTTTTTTTCTATTTCATACGGAAAGTAAAAAGCTAATTTTTTTATACGAAAAGTTATAGATAAATTTCATAATTTTATTCAAATATGTTTGTTCAAAGTGAATGGTAAACTTCACTAGTCAATACACTATCTAGTTTAAATTTCAATTAAAAACTGAAAGAGTCTGATTAATGTGAATACAATTGCTAAAATATTGATCGTAAGTCAAAAGAACATAGATTGTTAAACACTTATAATATAATACTTCACTTATATTAATAATGCTCAGTTGTGTTGATAAATGTTTCCAAGACATTTTACAATTAATGTACATTTACAGAATCATCTGTGCACCAGATATGTACGTTGATCAGGTGATGTAATTAATATTAGTGTTCAAGTGGATTTATGTTTACTTAATTTAAATCAGAAATTTTCATTGATTTTAAAGATACATATATGTGTATGTGTATGTATGTATGTAAGTGCGTGTCAATTTATGTGTATATGTATATGTATATCACTATGTACAAATGTCTCTTATGGTTTAGATAAATTATTAAAGAGGAAATTCAACGGATGAATTTCAAAATATTTCAGAAAATGTAGTACATCATATTAAACAGGAAATGTGTAATTTACTAATTAAACAAAGAAACCTTCAAAATACGTACAGCTTTCGATCTCCACTGTGCAGTTTTGGCTGTCCAGTGGATAATAATGGAGATCCATCATACAAGCCAACGTTGTTGTAAATCTAAAAGGTTTGAACATTTTAGTGATGAGAGAATAAACCCATGACATTTAAGAACACTTAAAAACATTTTATACAGTACTATATGAGAAATACTGACAAACAAATACTCTGTTGTAAGTATAATTATTATTCACTTTCGCCATATTATGAAATATTCAACATAATTAAGGTTTTAAGATTACGATTATTACAAATGAAATTGGGCATATTTTTGACAGCAATACAATTGCAATTTTTTTTTTGAGCTTTTCACTAAGAAGTATTTAATTTTCAACAAATTACTTCACTTTTCACTTACTAACACTAAAATAATCTCAGATATAAATGTGTTAGTAAAGTTGGTGTAGTATAATGATTAGGGATTACAAATATGCCTGCAGTGAAAAACATTCAATACTAAAACTCTTAATAGCAAAAATTCCTTACCAGAATATAATATCACAGCTACCCTAACAAGTAATTTCGTACGTAATTTCATTATTTTTTTCCTTTTAACAAGAAGCAAAAATTGCTTAACAAGAAAAGTTTTATCTTCTCGGGCAGATTTTTGCCATGTAGGATTCTCCAATTTCTTTGACGTTTGAAAAGGATCAGTGAAATGGAAACTGAAATTTTCGTTAACCACTAATATAATTAAAATTTAAATTCATATGCTATTACTTTTGAACTTTAGCGTTTTAATTGTGGTTTTTATTTGCTAGACCCAGAAAAGTGAAACATTCAGACTGAAGAACTCATCTTTAGTTTCTTATTAGAGATATAAATTTTATTGAATTTCAATTGCGAAATGTGAATTTGTTTATCAAAATGTTGTTATTTGCAGATTATTTACAAAGGAAGGAATCTGATTCTAAAAATAATGAATACTGTTTGAAAACAATGAGTTTTGCTTGGAAAATAATTAACTTGCGTTACAAAAATAGAATATTTTATTTAAATTCTGAAATTGTTTTAAAAATTAAAGAATTAAGCAACTAAAGTAAATATTTATGGAAGGTGCAGCCGGTATAGCTATATGAAAGTGGTTTATTTTTCCAAATTTTGCTATTTTTTAGATATAATAATTAGATACCAAAGGCAAAAATATTTTACAATAATATTAAAACCTATCTAAGTTATGTAATATAAATGATAAGTCTCAAATTAAATTCTAACCATATTACATTTGGTGTAATGAGAATTTTTCTTTTCTTGTAAATCTTAATAAAACTTTAAAGATTTTAACAAAATTCCTCCTTCTACAAATGATAATAATTATTTCCACTTAAAAAAAATATGTTAACTTTTTATACGATTGAAAAATCACATAATGATTTTTGTGGTACCGTTAACTCTTGACACATAATTTTAATATATGTGGCTTAAATCTGAATTCATGTTTAACTATTAAATATATATAAATATATATATATATATATATATATATATATATATATATATATAAATTTAAAAACTTATAAATGATTTGAAAAAAAAATCATAGATACAAATTATAGGTAGAAAGTAGTATGGGTTTAAGCAAAACATTGAATTTTGTTTGAAAAAATTGACCAATTTACTTTCGTACTATTGCTAAACACCAAATGTGAATTATAAAAATATGAATATGAAAGTTTTAAAAAATATTATGGTAGTTTTCAAAAGCTTGAATTTAAAATACAAAAACAATAAATTAAATAATAATTCATAAAATTTGCAAAAATAACAATACATTTCCAAGGGGTGAATATCGCACGAAAATGAGTGAATTATGCATTTAGATTGTTAAGATTCTTACTTCGACGTTAATAATACAAATAGGTTTAGCTATTCTATTTAAAATAGGTAAAGTTATTTATGCAGTATTATGATTTCAATTTATAAATAGGTAAATATCATTTAAAAAAAGGATATATTCCTATAATGAAAGTTTATTTTTCATTTACAATAGTTCATTTATAATTTTAAAGGCTTTTAATTCATTTTTCAAATAGTTAAATTAACTTAATTTTTTATTAATTTAAAATAACTTAATTTCTTATTAATAATAGTTGAGTTTAAATAACCAAAAATTAAATTTGATTTGTAAGTAAATACATTTTCTTTTGCAAATGTAAGTACCGGATAATAAAAGGAGAAATTTGTTTTTTTAATAACTATGAATTTATTTTGTATATATATGCATTTAGTTTGTAAATGGATATTTTTGCTTTAGAAACGGTTATATATTTGTTGAAATGAAAAGCTGTGTTTCACAATTATTGTTTCATGCAAATATTTAAAAAAATGACCGCTGAAGCACATTATTTTGCAAAACAATTTTAAGAATCAAATACTCTTTAAAAAATTTAAAGCAAGAAATTTACTTAGCTAAATTTACACAAACAATGAATTTCATTTTTTATTGGAAGACTTTACTTTACAAAAGTGATGTATTGGAATTTATGGCAGAGTGTATCTGTTTTCAAAAAAGACTATCAGCTGAAATGGTTGCTTTAGTCTTACGAAATTCTACCAGTTTGAGTTCTAAAGACTATATTGATTCGAAATTCGATAAAAGAGATTATAAAGAATTTAGTTGTTATACAATAGGGATTATTAACGTAAAGCATGAAACATGAGTTTTTTGAACAAAAAAAGCAATTATAAATGTAATGAATTTTTTGGGATTAGGTGATTGCTAAGTAAAAGGCTTGAATCGAAAATGAAATTTATTAATTTGCATTTTAAATGAATGTAATGCATTTACAAATGAGAGAAAGAATTTCTTTAAAGTAAAGAAAATGCATCAGAAAATTGGTGAATATTCTTTACCGAAAGGAACATTTAATTTCCAGAAATTTAAATTTTTGTTAATTTACCAATTGAATGTTTGAATTAACCAAAGTTTGATTTCGTTTTCAGAAAGATAAATTAAAATTTGTAACACTTCTTCCTTTACTTCACGTTTTCTAATTGTTGCTATTACCGTTGAATTCTGAAATTGAGAATAACAGAGAATGAATCTACTTCAGAAATGGAAATAAGTTTCGAAAAGTCTAAATTTGGGCAACATTTTGTTGCAAGCTAGCGAATCAGTTTTGAAAAAAAGACTGAAATAATCAGCTTTTAGAAAGAGACAGAAAACTGTTTGAATGTGAAAAAGTAAACTGGAATTTCAAAATGATAAAGTTGATTTTTTTAAATTTTCAAATTTGCTTAGAAAAGGAGAATTTAATTTATTTCTTATGAAATTTAGAACTGGATAGCATAAACAAACTAATTTAAATGCATTATCCTGTAAATTTTCTTATTTATGAAAATATGCATTATTTTTTGAGAAATATAATAGAAAGAATAAATTTTTAAAACTATTTAGCTATGTTTATATCACATGCAGCAAAACCTTTTTACCGCATTTGTAACTTGGAAGTATGAAATTCAAAGCCTCATCTATTGGTTTCAGAAGAAATAAATATATCATGAAAATAAAATTGTTATAACATGTAATTTAAGAGCTTTGATATACATGATTTAAGAAGTTTTAAAGGAACTAATGAATATTAAATGTGTATATTTTCATCTCACCTAGACTGCTAAATAGCCACCTTTGTTAATATATTGTTGTATGCCAAATTTGAGAACGAAATTCAATGTAAGCAAAAACTTTAAATTTACAGCTGAAGATCAATACATGCATGATGCACTTACACATTTGTAAAAATAAACAATCATTGAGTAATAGTATTCTATATATTATATGAAGAATAAATAAATATTTTAAAATTGTTCAATAATATGTGTTCTTAGTGTACTTTTTCATAAATGAATATATATATATATATATAGTTTGCTTATCTTTGAGAATAGTTTTTGGTTTAGTTAATTTACTCTTTTTAGTTAAGGTTTTTAATTGATGAAGCAGTACTTTATATAATTAACTAGGTGTAAATTGGTGTTTTTAGTGTAACTCAATATATTTAATATGTTAACATTTTTTCTTTAACCTGTTGTTGAATTTCTGATTTTTGTTTGTTACTTTTTTTTATAATGTAATTTACTGATTTGTAATGGTTTTATCAGTAATAACAGGTATAAACACATATTATTCCATTCCAAAGTATAGAACATTACATTATTTCCATTTTCCTGAAGTTTTCTTTTATATCACTTTGCTTAGTTTTAAATTGTCTCGTTCTTTAATAGTTTATTTTGAAGTTTTTGATCTTAGAGCTCTAAATATTTGATTGTTTGACTATTTGAGCATATCTTTTATTTAAGTCATTAGTGAATACACTACTTTTATAAATCTTACACACCATATTATTCCGTATATAATGTCATACTGTATGGCAAATTATTTCCCTTCAAAATATTGACTCGCACTAATTTCGAGGTGTAATTAACGGAATGTAATAACTCTTCTTATAAGTACGCCCATGCCTGTACCTTAGTTAATTTTATTGAAATGAATGTAACCTGTCTTATATATCAATTATTTTAAATAAATACTTATTTGAATGAGTTGTATTTTCTTTGAATTCTCTTATGTAAAATGAATGGATTACATTAAATTCCTCATTCATTTCTAGGTATCTTTATGAAATATTCTAGAGTCGGATTACATTCGGGTGATATGATATGATATGATATATATATATATATATATATATATATATATATATATATATATATACTAAAAATTTATAGAAAAATAATTTAAAAAGACAAAAAGCTAGAAAGAAATGTAAAAACAAACTAAAAAATAAATGAAAATAAGGAACCCAGCAGGTCAAAAAGCAATTTCGGGCTGAGGACCGTTCTATTTTTTCATGGTCCCAACCTTCTCCCTTTTGCCCCATTTCCCCCATTTGCTTTTATGTATATATATATATATATATACATAAATTAGATATCATTATATACGTATATGTAAATTACTGTTCTAGTGAGGTGTTTTATTTATACGAATATTATATAAAGGCATCACTTTTTTCATAAATAATAAATATTGTATGACTTGTAAGTAATAATTAGTATAAACTGAAATCTAAAAATAGAAAGTTTTTAAATTAAAATTTATCTGTAATAAATTATATAGCCAGGATAAAATATAATTGGACAATTAAGCTCACTGTTTCTTCCAAAAAATATTAAACCATTTATATTAGGACCTAGTTAAATCATAAAGTAACTCATAATAATTCTAGTACCTGCTTCAGACTGAGAAATAAAACACACGGTTAACTAATTTACTGTATTTTCCTTCCTAATCAGCCAGAATTAAGGTACAATAACCTGTTTTTTACATAATAACAAAAGAAAACAATTTTACTTTCATCTCTAATGTTTATCTAATCATTATGAAATCATACCTTCAGAAAAAGAAAGTGAAACAAAAATGCTGAAAAATGCATGGAAGAAACAGGTTTGTATATAAAACTTTTGATTAAAATATCAAAAAATATTTAGTTTTAAAAGAGTATGCTTAGTAAAGATATAATTATAGATCCATTATAAAAGTTTGTAACAAAATATATAAAAGTGAAGTAGTGTTTAAATTGGAAGAACTAATTAACAAACTACACTAGCTAAGAATAAATAACTCAAAATTTATGTATTACGGTAATAGGGATACTATTAGTTATTTTTAGGTAGAAGTATATCTTTTAGAGTTCTAACAATTACTTCGTGTTCTTGCGAATAAATAATTTTAATAATTAATGTGTTTTTTAGAAAGTACTTCTAGATCTCATAATTTTCTTCACGTGAATAACAAATTAATTGGTAATCACGATCCTTATAATAATTAAGGAATTTCGTAAGATTTTAAATTTTGTCATTATTTTGAGTAGTTAATTGTTATTATCATGTAAATAACTAATAATAACATTTATTTCACTTCAAATATTAGCATTATTGCATCAGAATTGTACTTCAATAACAGGAAATTTAAACACATCGTATTAATCATAAGCAATACTATGTAATATGAATTCATTTCATTGGAGTTCTAATTCAAGCAAAATCTGTTCCATTCTTAATGCCTTTTGTATAAATTAAACTTTTGTAATTTACATAAAAATCAAAATTAGCCTTCATATCATAATTTTTTACCAAACAGGATTTGATCATCTCTTTTTATGTATTTATGTATATATATATATATAACACATGGATCAATACGTCCCGAGACTAACATTGAAAACAACATTTTTTTTGCAAAATTTTTTTTTTATTCATCAACATAACACCTTTTGTTAATCACCTTTTAGGGTGATACAATCGTTCCAACGCTTTTCCAAATCTTTTTTTTTT
>BMAW01082737.1:160010-179766 GCA_019974015.1 Nephila pilipes
TCTTAAAAAATGATAGTATTCATCTATAATAATTTTTGACTTATATTTTGGGTTTTGTAAAATTTTTTACTTTCATTTTTCACTTAGCCACCAGATGGAGATACATAATTTTAGAATAATAATTTTTATGAATTTTAATAATCTTCGATTTAAAATTTTTTAAGTTCTTGCACTTTAAAAATTATTAATTTTAATTTGATTACTTTGTACTTGTTTAAAAATAAGTTTATAAATAATTTTAAAATGGTATGAGGTAAATTATTTTAATAAATATAAAGAGTTTTTAGATTCAATCGATGAATAGTGTTAGGCAGTTATAAACAATGTAATAATGCGCTATATTGGTTCCGGCTTTTCAGAACTAATTTTTTCGATGATAAAAGTTTTAATGTTTTAGTTTAATATTATTTTTATTTTGTATTGCTTGATACAGATTATTTTAATTTTTGCTGATTTAAATGTTTTTGTTTTTACTCTTCTTGTTCTCATGTAGAATATTTGTTCCTTTGTGGAAATTTCATTATTCTTTGTCTATACCATTAATAATAATTTAATTATTGAAATTCTGAAGGTTGTTTCCAGTAAACTAGTTTAAACACACTTTTTTCAGCACAAACTGTTAAATAGAATATACATTACATAATCAACACATCTTCTTTTTCTTGTCTCTGTTCTAATGACATTTGGTTTGTTTTAAATATCTTTGCGCTTATTTGCAGTTTTAAATTTTTGTAAGTTTTGGTTTTCTTTTCTTCATAATATTTTGTATGTTTTAAATTACAATAATATTTTTAACTTGATAGTTTCAATTGTTTTCATACTTAATTGATTTTGTTTCAATTTATTATGTTGCATTTGTGTGTAGTTATTGAGTTTAATAAACAATGTTAATTTGGTTTATTAGTAATGACTTGTAATTTAGTATGATTTTGTATAGTTTAAAATTATGTCTACTCTCCCCATATATATATATATATATATATATATATATATATATATATATATATATATATATATATATATATATATATATATATATATATATATAAGTTATTGGGTTCTAAATGCTATCATATTCTGCTATAATAATAAGTAACGCTTAATGAAAAATTTATGTGATTGAAATGTATCTGATAATACGTTGTTTTTGCTTAATAATGTGTAGAAATTATTTAAAAATGGCAAAATTTCATTTTCCTTCTTTATGATGGATTTTTTTAGATTTTTTTTAAACTATTATGCATCTAGCTTACATGAGAAAAATACTCAATGCTGGAAAAATTCCTAATTATCATAGCTATGCATAATTTAAGCCTGCACGCTACAGTTAGGACAATTAATACATATTTCTGAGAAATACATTAAAAAAAAATTTTGTGATATGCAGTTTAATATAAAATATTTGGAAAAATAGAGATGAAATTATTAACTTTAAATCCTATAAAAATGTGTAAAAATCATTTGCTATGGATATAATCTCTCACTCTCTCAGTATATATATACAATAAAATCCTCTGAAAACAAATATGAAGAAATTATTAAAATTAAAACCTAATAAAAGTGACCCAAATTATATGAAATCATGACTATAAGAAATAAAGAAAAATTATAAAAAGTGGATATAAATATGAAAGAAAAATATAAACTTAGAATCAAAAATGAATGCTAATGCATCTAACTTGCTCAAATAGCTACAATATTTAACCATTTCTAATACGACCAGAAAAAAATTTTCAAAATTTAATACTGTTAGGAAAAATCAATCTAATACTACTGGCATAATGCAGGAAAGTAAATGATTGTTAATGTTAATTAGACAATTTTAAATACACAAAATCACATTTATAGCAACAAGAAATTACATATTTCATACCAAATATTTTTATATATAGTATTTGATATTTACATATAAGCAATTTACATTAATAAATTATAGCCACTAAATACACACTTAAAAATTATATTAAATCTGAAATAAAATTAATACCTCATAATTAACAGAAATATATGTGAAGTATCAAAATAAACTAAAAATCAAATTAAAATTAAGATATTAAGTTAAAAACAAAAACTATATGATACAATGACGAAACCCAGAAATTTTCTTAAATACTCTTATATATAAAAAATATGAATTCAATACAAATGTGAACCTTTTATAAAAATTACAATCATTTGAATGGAAAACAACTAAAACAGCAAGCAAAAATCAATAGAGAAGAATTTTAGAACAATAAAAAATAGAGGTAATTTTATTTATTATTACACATTACAGTTTCACACTTAAAAGAGGGAAAAACATTTGTTTAAATTAGTTTCAAAAATACAACTATCATATCTTCATTAACTATATTACCATTGAAGGTATACCCAAAGAATAAATAAAAAAAAAATATAATGTCAGACATTCAACAATAAAAACTAAAACAAGGTATCCAGTACATTATAACCAAAGAAAATAAAACTAAAATACTCTATATTCATTCCATTCATATATGCTGATAAATGTATTTTTAAGCCACCCATATATATATATATATATATATATAATGACTCTCATGAATGACTAAGTAAATTACAACTTTTTCTCGTACATATCAATTTAATATAATTTTACTTTTCCTGTCGAATTGCGTACAAATACCAAGCATTGCAAATTCTTACCATATTGACTTCTGAAATACTGTCAAAACTGGCAATGACCATGTCCATACCAATGAGGAGGGGTTCGCCTGAGAAGTAAAAAAAGAAATAAGTTACAAAAATATCTCCGAAAGTGTTAAGCAATCAACAATCTATCTGAAGAGCAAAGATGAAATAAGCTTTTAAATACACAAACGTAAAAGCACATTCAATACAAGTGGCGCACAAACAACAAATCGGCTTTTAAAGATATAAATACTTTATAAGTGCAAAAAGTACATTTCAAAATTATACAAAAAAACATATTTAAATGCAGAAATACATTCATATTACAATAAACACAGACATTTGACATTGAAATTCGCCTTCATGCATCAAGAAAGCATAGAATGAAAGACAGATTTGCGATAGTATAGCACAGAAGTAGTAGAGAAGACTCAAGAATGAAAGATGAAATGTTGGGAGTTTTATTTCGAAAGATGTATTGAAACTTTTGGAAGTTTGTAGCATACTTATAGTTAAAAATTAAATGAACTGCGGCTTGCTCATTTTCAATTTTGATCTTAAATAGGATGGATAAATGTACACGAATGTATTTTGATAAAGTCATTACAACATACACATGTAAATGACTTAAACAGTTCAACAATGTTACAGATTGAGTAACACATTTAAATGAAACTATACCTGCATATGACTTAGACATCTTGGATTATAACTGATCTTAATTTTAATTATAAATCTTCCGATTAAGAGACTAAACAGTCAACAATACCCTAAACTGCTCAATAACAACTATTGTCTTACGCAAAATTAGGGCTATGCGGCCAATTCATTGTGTTTAATATCCAAAGTTAGAGATATAATTGATTTCTCACCGGTGTTGCCATTATTTGTGACATTTTTTTATAATACTAAAAAAAATTAATATAGAATAATTCTCTGGATATGGTAACTTTGTGAATACCACACAAGGAACTAGAAGAGGAGAAATGGAACTTGGTATTTATACGCATTTTGGTAGGAAAGTTTCCACATCTAGAATATAATAAGAACTAGATGTGGTTTTATTTGTAAGGTAACTATAACTGAATTAAATATTTTATTGACTCACATTAATAATGAGTGCAAATTGCTTATATTTGTAAATTCCAAATGTCATTTAAATTTATTTAAATAATTTGTTCTAGAATGAATGGTTTCTTGTTTAATTTGAAATTGAATAGCACAGAAAACGCTCTCTCATCATTAAATATAATTTTTATCACAAATATTCGTAAAAATAAATTTTGTTGTTTTCTTTACGTGTTGTTAGTTTTATATATATTTTACTAGCAAAATGATTTCCATTCACTTTGAAAGAAAAAAAAAAGGACATGCACATCATCATGAACATTTTGTACCTAATTTATGGAAAATATGATTAATATCACAAATGTTTATTTATAAGTTAATATTGTAATGTTTTAAGGGAGTTGGTATTCTTAAGCGTTTTTTACCAGTCAAGTGATTTCCAATGAACTTGAAAGAGGAGAAAAACATGCGCATCTTCAAGAATATGACTTACCTCGTGGTCCACTGGTCTCTTGATGTTCTGGAATACGGCACCCTCTGAAACCGAATGCAGAATGATATCTTGCGGTGCTCATTTAATTAAGGCTAATAATATTAACTCTACTTCAATGAGCACCGCAGGAAATAAATCTGCGTTATATACATTGGAGACAGAATTCACATCTGCAGACGTTGTGAAGAAGACTGATCCAGCTATTTTGTTTTACATTGGGGATAATTTCAAACATAGGATATTGTAAAGTGAGCAAAAGGCAATGAAATCAATATAAAATCATTGAATTAGTGTATCATAGTGATAGTTTTGAGATAAAGTACTTTAAGATGCAAAAAAATATCTGTAATTTCTTAATTTTAATTAATTCTGAAAATATACAATTTGGTTAAAAATCATCGCACTAATACCATTTGCATTTTCTTCACTTATTGATTTTATTATTTTAAATTATAAAGTCATTCACCTGAGAGTATTCATTTATAACTAGCATTTATTTGAATTATCGTTGCATTTTCAGGAAAAAAATCTTCTTTCAAATGCAAGAGCATTGCCTATACAGATAATCAAAAGATAACAACTTTGCCCATTCTTAAATAAGGATTTTTTCATACTGATATTTAGAAAATAGCAGCACCTGGACTTATTCTTCTTGTCATACATATAAATGGCACAAAATGGGATAAAATTTTTTATAAAACTGCCATACATTTACAAGTTTAAAAAAGTAAACAAACATAAACATAATTTTTTTTATTTGTGGTAGTGATAATTATTGCCAAATAAATAACTTCAAACATCAACTTTTCAGAGACAGGGTTATTGTACTCAAAATTAATGTTATAAAGTTAAATTCTTTATTATATTGTAACTGACGTAATCATATTATTGGTGGAATTCAAATCAAGAACATTATCTAACCATTATCCACTCTGATTATATTCAAGAAAGCCCAAATTCTTCAAAATTGCATTTATAAATATTAAAACCCTATTCTGGGACCAAATAACGTTTGAACAGAAGAAGAAAGGAAACTGATTACTTACAAGTTATAGAGAACTTTATTTAATTTAGTTAGGTGAAAAAATTCCGTATAACTAATACGATGAGATTATGTATAATATAAACAATGTATAACACTGGTCTGCAGGATATTTCTTTTTGCTGCATGAGATACTTTTGCTTAATTATATGTTTAGAATTACATTGAATAGAAATTTGACCTGAATTTCCTCCCAAAATGTACAGTGTTTATACAAAATAAGTAAGTATTGCAAAAAAAGTAATTAATAAAATTACTGTTTCATTACAATAAATTAAATATATTAGTTCTTATAATTAATCAAAAAATAATTGTGATATAAACTCGCAACTTCATGTTTAAAAATTTCTCTCGTGAAGCGTTTTCTTCTCTTTGATGCTTCTCCGAACTATCTTTCGCTTTCCAACTTCGGTTTCTCGCTTGAGCATCTACAGTAGTCAGTTACATTCTGATATCACATCTTTCTTGGTAACATCTCTCGAAATCGAGGACATCCTGGAGAAATCTTTCACTCTGCTCTTCATCGTTGGCTCCCAAGTTTTAAGAAAATTATCATGAGAGCTTAGGAAATGAGCTTACTAAACCTGCCATGCATCTTGAGCTTACTACGCAGCCATCATGCGTTAAGCAAAGTCCTGTTGTGAAAGAGTCCCTTTCAAGAACTCAGTAACCAGTTGTTTTGTTTAATTCATTAACTTGTTCGCTGGGTTCTTGAAAGGGCTTCTTTCTGTTTCTCTTTAGTAATATTCTTTCATAGTTTCTAAAAGGAAAGGATCAGATAAAAAATTTTCAATTGTTAGTGCCGGCGGAGTCCTTGGTAGTGTCTCTCAAAATCACGAAATTCCATCATGCGTTAAGCAAAGTCCTGTAGTGAAAGAGTCCCTTTCAAGAACTCAGTAACCAGTTCTTTTGTTTAATACATTAACTTGTTCGCTGGGTTCTTGAAAGGGCTTCTTTCTGTTTCTCTTTAGTAATTTTCTTTCATATTTTCTAAAAAGAAAGGATCAGATAAAAAATTTCTGCCGGCGGAGTCCTTGGTAGTGTCTCTCAAAATCATGAAATTCCTGGTAAAATCTTTCACCCTGTTGTTCACTATTGGCTTCCAAGTTTTCAGAAAAATAGCATGGGAGTGTTGGAAATGAGCTTACTAAGCTTGCCATGCATCTTGAGTTTACTACGCAACCATCATGCGTTGTGCAAAGTCGAGGTGTGAAAGAGTCCCTCTCGAGAACTCAGTAATACCATTTTTTGTTAAATACATTAACTTTATCACTGAGTTCTCGAAAGGGCCTCTTTCCCTTTCACTTTAGTTCTTTTGTTCCATAGTTTCCAAAACGAAAGGATCAGATAAAAGTTTTAATTTGTTCGGGTGATTAAAAACTCTCTCCTTTAACTTGACTTCATACAGTTTTTGGAACTTGGAACACAAATATCTGAAACATTTCCCATCTTGTGGCAGTGCTTTAACAAAGAGCTTTATAAGACTCAATTTAATAAGAAGAAAAGGAAGTAATTTTTTTTGTGGAACCCAAATCTTATTGATGATTTGTTTTCTCTGGGGGATATAGCGTCTCAGTGTAACCAGTCAGAATTTGTTCAATGCAGTTATTTGTCTCTACTGTCCACAAGCATAGAAAATTAGATAATTTAATTAGCCTTCTGGCTGGCCCAACAACACGGTTAGTATTTTGAAGTCTAAAGAAACCATTCATTGGTGCCATTTACATTGGAATTTCTCGAGAATTATTGTCAGATCATTGCAGCTTTGTTCTATATGCACCGAGTGTCCAATAGGAAAAGATGTAAATGCATTTGCATTATGTAGCAAGACTGCATTGAGACTAATTTTGGATGAATCAATGATAAGATTCTACTCAGATAAATCATATTCCGTTTCAAAGAACTTCATGAGCCCTTGCACATGAAGATTTTTGCACTTAGATTTTTAAAATCAAACATAGAATACCAGATTTTGGGTTAAAAAAAGTTTCACGCGACATGAAACTAAAAACTTATGTTTTACAAAAAGAACTTGAAGTAATGATATTGTTTTAATATTTTTTCTGGTTTCAGTAAGTTAAAGAAAATGTAAAAAAAAAAAACTTGCGCAGTTTCTTAGTTGCAGACCTGTGTAATTCATTGCTTATTAAACCACTATTAATGAATATTATTTTTCGGTACCTTTAATAAAGGAATTCGTAACTAAAAGGCTTTCTGGACAAATGAGACCAGTTACGAAAACAAACTACATTAGTGAATTCATAATGAAAAAACAGATTATGAAATATGATTCATTTTATCATATATATCAAATAATAAATTAGTTAAATGGTGAAAAATATCCAATCAATCTTTTTAATAAATTTTTTACTGTATTACTTTCTAAATAATGCTATTACAAACATTTTTATCTATATGTTTAGAATTACTTATTTTGAAACCTTTAAGCCATTTGAGTCATACCTTTCATTCCTTTTTGATAACAATTATAATTCAGAATTAAAAAACTAATTTGTCTTCATGTTCTTCCAAATATTTGTATATTTTTGTATATAAATAGCAGCAATATTTAGGTACATATACATTAAAAAATAAAGGGAGCATTTTAAAATTTTATTTACTGTTAAGAAATAGCTTATGTAATGGATAGAGATTATTTTGTATTTCAATTGATTCTTATGTACATAATATTGTGAATTAAATGTTGATTTGTTTGGTTTCAGAAAGCTATCAAGGGAAGTAACCGAAGGTATGATAAAATTTTAATTATTATCGAACACTTATATTAATTTTACCAGTTATCTTTAACTGATAATTATTACAAAAATCATTGAGATAGAAACTTAATTTTTATTATTTTCTTAAGTCTTAAGGCATAACTACTATCCAGACTTAAACATTTCTCCTAGAGTTTCTTGACCTTCCGAAACCGGTCGTTGTAGAACTCAACAAAATTGAATTCCATTTTCTCCAAACTGTAGGTTACTTCCATAAACGGCTTCCCGATTCCAATGAAATCATCAGTAATGTACATGAAAAAAAAATTAATATGCAACATAAATTTTATCCAGATCTCTCTGTTGTTTCTTTTAATACTCAAAACCTTATGATTCCCTTTCGTATATCTAAATGAAAATGAAGTGAAATCATTTTGGAAATTATTTAATATCAATTAAATTATCTCTGGCCAACACTAATCAACAAATTGATAACAGGGGAAAGCCACTGCACAAAAAGAAAATATTTCGTTATGTCTGTTCATTCTCTAAGTGCAGTCCTATATTGCGTTAATCATATATTAATGACCTAATGTCATTTATAAGTACCATTTTCAATCTGCCAGTAAGCGAATCATGTAATGTATTTTTCCAGAGAATCTATGATACTTTTTTTTTTCAAAAAGTACAGAATTTTATAAAAGAATGTACTGACATTTTGTAAAAGAAATTATTCTAAATTTGTTTAACGCTGGTTCAAAAATTTGGATTTTTTAAAAATTTACAAAAAAAAAAAAAAAAAAAAAAAAAAAATGTATTGCAATGAAATCAAATTTGAACAAACTTAATAACTGATTGATTTTTCAACGTCGCAATAGAAACAACATGAGGACTATTGTTGATGGACCTCTTAAATCTGAGCTTCGGTCAAGTGAAGAGGATAAAAACCTGAGCTGGTATCTACCTATCCTAACTTCCCTAACATGCCAAGGGAGGACTTTGAACCTCCACATATTTCACGCGTATCAGCCGCTGCTACGCGGTGAGTCTAAAGTACCATCAAGACTCGAATCCATGACTCCATTGACCATGGCCTCTAACTTAAAAGTTGGTTGACAAATTCATTATAGTTAATTATTAAAGATATTTTACCAGCTTTTTAGTTCAGTTTATATGTTCGATATTGTTTTTGAAATCTTATCGTTTATTTTTTGGTGCTTAAATAACTCTAGAAATGTATTACACAAAATTTCATTTGGAATTTAGCTCTTTAACTTATTTTTGCAATGATCATTGTGATTCAACAAAATGAACATAATGATACATAAAATAACTGCATGGAGCATCATGTGAACGAATAACAGTGATTCAAAATTTAACGAATGAAATAATGCATTACATCCTCAGAATTTAACCTTAAGATTGAATGTCGTTGCATTACAATAACAGTTCCAATTACTTTAAAACAATCTTTAATGTCTTGAGACAAAATAAAACAAAGTATCAAACGGTAAATGGGAATATAAGGTATACTTTTTCCGTGTATTTCTATTTATATAAAAATGCAAATATTTTCTAATATGTACTGCACTGTGTAAAAAAATGTACTCTCATGGGAAGAGAGAAAAATAAAAAGACAAATGCTTTTGTGAAAGTGAAGGCATTTTTGTGAAAGGGAAAACAGATTGCTAAATCAAAAATTCCTTACAACAGCGTTTGAATGAGAAAAAAAGTATCGTTTCCATTTTGTGAGGTTATATTGATTGCGGCTGTTCCGTTTTCTGAATCTCTTCCCTTTCTTCCATTTCATGTTTAGCTCCATGGAGACTCCATTTGGTTCCCTGGAGAAGGCGCAATAAAAGAGATTGAGCTGCAGCAAAAAGTTTTGCTTTGTATACTTAAAAGAGGAAAACATCGTGTGTTCTTCATATTTTTTCAACTATTTTTGGGATTTATTGTGAAAATATTATTGTTGTTGAGTAGGATTCAAATAATTTGTTAGTTTTTCAAAATATTTCAATTACTCTAATTACAGAAAAAAATAGAAATGAAAGTAGTTTAATATTATAGCAAAATATTTTGAAACTACCGATTTTTGAACCAACGTATTAAAACAGCTAGGCATTTTTTTTTTATATTTTATACATCTGTGCTGATAATCTCTTTTATAATGAAAGCATTTTATAAATATATATATATATATATATATATATGAATTTTCTTGGTACTACAGCAAAATTTATTTATTTTGCTGATATTTGAAACTTTCATTTACAAATCTGTTCATTTTCTGTATAATCACTACTGTGTCGACTATATATATCATACTTGAAAATGTGAATTAATTTAAAATTGTTAATTAGAATAAGTTTTCCCTAAATATTGTTTTATGGTTAGATGCGATATTTTTCAGATTTTCTTTGATTATATTATAATTCAATAATATATAATCTTCAGGATATAAATTTGTCTTTTACTATCTATATTTTCATGTCGATACTAAACTTATAGATTCTCGGCTTAAAAACCTACAATTTAACCAACAATTTTATTTTTGCTTATTTTGATGTATTTTATATGTATTAAATCATATTGTTACTTAGCAAGTATATCTTTTATCAAACAATTAGAATAATACAGAAAAATTGATGAAATTATGGATATTTTTATATTGCTGTTTTTTGTATTTCTTTTTTAACAATAAAGCCTGGATTTCAAATACCTCAAAATATTTACAAATTGTTTGTATATCATTCCGAAAAGAAATACAATTCCTAAGCGTAAATTATCCATAGAAATCTCTTAAATTTAATTAACATCTCCTTAACTAAAAATATATTATTTAGAAACTTTTTTGAAATGAGATAGGTACAAAATAAAATGCACCTCAGCTTATTTGATTTTGTCCAATTTTTAAATTTAGTTGAGACATTAATTCAAAACTTAAAAGATTATCACAGACGTGTAAATAATTTACGTATAAAATGTAATCACTTACTACTTAAAGTGTCAAGTGTACACTATTGAAACGCTCATTTTAATACGAAATTTTAATTTTCAAATTTATTGGTAAATTTTCTCGATATTTGAAATTTAAATGTTTAAAATTAATGTACTTGGTTTTAGTGCGTAAGAATAAAAAATGCTATATTTTTGGAAAGTATTTCTATGTACTTAAAAGAATGATTTTAATAAGTATATAAAATCTTTCATTTAAATAATGAATTAATTTTCTTTCGTTTTCAGATTAAAGGCAAAATAAGAGGAAACAGAATTTTATGAATTGGCTTTAAATTACTTCACTTCACAAAAGATTTTCACATTTGGAAAATTATAATTGATAGTATGAATAACATAATTTTAATTATTAAATACCTATGTTTGTTTATACGATTGCAAATTTTGATAATTTAATATATAACGATCTAAGATTTCTTCATTTAAGATTGGTTATGAATATAATTAAAAGATTTAAGCTTGTATTTTGTGTTATACAAAATATCGCTGTTATATTTTAAAATGACAATCTGTTTAAAAAGCATAAACTATCTTTGGAATATTTTTAAAGAATCTAAAATTATCTTTGGAATATTTTTAAAGAATCTAAAATTATTTGAATTTTCATATTAATATTAATAATGAATTTAATAGACATGTTCCCATTTAAAGGCATGTGTTTTAATTATTGATTAGAATTTAGCCAAAATTCTGTGAAAGTAAAAATAACAAATCATATTGGCCTTAAGGAATATTTTAGGAATCAAAATAAAAATTTAAATATTTTTTTTATTTATTTTGATTTACCTATTTCATATAAAGAATATTTTTACATTAAAAAACCCTTAAAATCCCAAGAAATTAGCTTTAAAATTTATAATAAGTATTTTAAAAACGAATAATTAAAAAAATTTAACCGTACAAAATAAAGCACAAATGGTTATATAATAACTCGCTAATACATGTAATTCTTCAAAGATATTTAAAAATGATTCATGTCGCGCAACAGAAAAACCATTTTATATTGTTAAATTCAGCTTAAATATCTATTATTTGTTTAATAAATGTATTTATCGAATATTTCATTAAATATTACATAAGTTAATTTAGCTAACATATAATATAATTTTTTTATCATTTTTCTTTGTTTTATTAGAGACTTAATGAAACAAAAGTATGTCTGGGAACTAGATATACTCGTAAGCATATCTATAATAGGATTCCAGTAATTTATCCCACATGTATATTAATTTAAAACTGTGTAGATTTATTGTACAGTCTTGGTTTAGCCAGAAATGTTTTATCTTTATCAGTAAAAAAAATAATATTCCAAAAAGACAAACTTTAATTTGTATTTAATTCGTCTTAGTAGTGCGTGAAAGAAAATTTTTATCTTTATACGTTAAAAATAATGATGGCTACAGGTGGATTCCTGGAACTCTCCCGGGGATACGCACTAACTGCGGCATGCGCAGTGCATTTGCGCAGTTGTTATTTAACGACTAAAATATTTGTTTAACAGAAGAAATATATTACAGGTTAGTAAAAGTACTTATTTAAGGTATTCATTAATTATTTAAATGAAATATTAAATAAGTTTTGTTAATTTGGCACATACATAAAATATAATTTTTTTTCATCATTTTGATTTGATTTACTAGTGAGGAAATTAGAAATAATAACGAACAAATAAATAATAATAAATTAAAAAGGTAGTGTGTCTTGGAACTAGATATAAATATATCTATAGGTAGATTCTGGTAATTTAACCCAGATGCATTCCGATTTAAAACTACGCAGATTTATTGCGCAGTCTTTGTTTCCCCAGAAACATTTTGTTTATCAATAGAAAATTAGTATTACAAAAAGGCAAAAATTCAATTTGCGTTTCTTTCACTTCGTTAATGAATGAAGATAAGTTGATATCTTTAGGAGTCAAGATTAATGATGGCTACAGGTGGATTCCGAGAGCTCTCCACGGGATACGCACTAACTGCGGAATGCGCAGTGCAGCTGCGCAGTTTGGATAAAAGCTCCAAAATATCTCTTTAACAGAAGAACAACACTACCGATGCTGGATTGTTACTAAGCATTTTTACCTACTTTAATGTTCTGAACAAGCTGATTGAAAAAAAAAATTAATTTAAAAGTAAACTGAACTTTGAAATCAATTTTAGCTGAATGCTCCTTTTAAAGAATAAATTACAATTTTTGAACTCTTTTATTCTACTTATATGAGCTTGCATAATTTAGTTTTAAAATGAGAAAATGTCATTTCAAAAACTCGAATAGTTCAAATACATATATTTATAAAATTAAGAAACTTTTATTAAATGCAACAAAATAAAAATTTTATGAACAACATTTAGGCGTTGAATTTTACTTTTGATGAAAAACATATTGGAAAATGCACAGTCCAGCATATTTTTAAATACCACGTTAAATGAATTATAAATAATATTTTAAGTTTATATTTTCTTTCATTTTCTTATTTTTCCACTTTTAAGTCCTGTTAAAATAATGTTAAACAGTAATAATAATAAACAGTTACTCATATTTATTTTTTTTAATAGTATTTTTGTGAAACTAGATTATTAAAAAATTACCTGTTAAAATTTGAAATTTCTATTTCTGAACCAACTATCATATGACTGTATCATATAGTTAGTAAATTCCTTCTAAATAATTAATATAAAAATCGATATAAATTTTAAAATTGAGTAAGGACTATAATCAGGATAAAAATGCTTAAATCTTAATCACAAACCGGCACCACAACTATCACATGAAATAACTATTACTTCAATAATGGACTTAATATTTTTTTAAAATTATATGTATAATTTATATACATTTATATTCTTATAAATTTCATAAATGTTGTTATTAAAATGGGCCTATATATCAATTTTTTAATAATACTTATAACTGAAAAATATACTTTTGCATTCAATTTCATACAAATTCTAGGTAGGTTAGTTCATTCTGACACCTATACATGTCCAAATTCTTAAAATTAGATAATTAAAGTTTAAAATAAATAGTAATAATCTTTTAATATGTAGTGATTAACTATATCTCATAACAATTACTTTCTTTGGAAATTATAGAATCTACCAAATCTCCTTTTAGTTAAAACTCAATATTCGTTTTTCAGAAACTTCTATATGTAACATATCTTTGATATATAACTGTAAAAGCCCTTAACATAATTTAATAATAAGAAACTTTATATAAAATAAATTACTAAGAGTATAAAAAATTTAGAAAACGAAAGAGAGATTGGTGTTCCAAAACAAATCAGAAATAAAATGTGCTTATCAGATGCTGATTTTTTGATGGATTTAATTCAAATTGTATACTTTGCTTGTATATTTTCAAATATTTCAATTTTAATAATTTTTAGGAATTCTTATTAAAAAGAAGGGATAGATTAAATTATATAATACAAATTATATCTCAATGAATACAAATTCACTTCTGAAATAACATAAGCTCCAAACGTATTTTGAATAACTGTTCTATTCAAAAGTATTCTACTCACTGAATAAACAATCCTTTTTCAAAAATAAAACTTAAGAATTTAAGTATTTTACTTATTGCCTAATCTTTCTTGTAATTCTATAATCTTATTTTTGTTCCAGATGAAAATTTCTTTTTATTAAATAGTATATTTCTATAATGAAATCTTATATTATATGGCTGTATATATATCTTTTTAAGCCATTCAAAATAATTCAATCACTTTAAATAGTATATTTCTATAATGAAATCTTATATTATATGGCTGTATATATATCTTTTTAAGCCATTCAAAATAATTCAATCACTTTAAATTGGTTTAAAATATATAGTAATAAATGAGAAAGACCAAAAAGGATAACTGATATTTGACTATAAATCAGAAATACATCCTGAAAATCACTAATAATTTTGTGATGAATTTGTTCAAATTTGATGAGTTTAAGAATTAACTCTCAAATTTTATTATTTTATATATAACTCTCAAATACTATTATTTCATGTGAATTCCATTAGTATTTTTAACTAAAAAGAGTCAACGAATCAAATTATTCAATTGTATTTAAGAACTTTACAAGTTAATAATAGATTTTTGAAGAAGCGTCAGCTTCATAGAGGTCCCGGATGGGCTAATCCATTTTAACACCCACGCTCACCTGAATGAACAAATTCTTCTCCTTTCATGATTATTTTTTTAAAAAAATTGTTATCTTCTAAATATCTAATTTTGAATGGAATTGTAAAATTCAAGTCATTACCTCCAAAATCAGGTCTAAGACGGATGTCATAGCCTTCTAAAATAGTTTTCAAAATGTCTGTGACGTTGTCCAGCTGTGCTGGGGTCTCCACCACTTCTTCACAGCACCTGGAAAAATAAACAACCTTGTTAATCAGTTATTCACATTTTTTGTAACTAAACAGTTGACTTAATTCCTTTCTAAGGGATGAAAATTATATTCTACAGTATCTATAACTTACCTGGAACTAAAAAATAAGAACAGAACCATAAACGGGAGAATTGTTTGACGCAACATCGCAGCCTTAATCTCGCATAGGCCGCTGGCAGCATCCTTCTGAAGGGACGCTCGGTGGTGGCCAGTGCCTAGGATTGTGAAAGCGTAGGTTTTAGGCATGTGCGCACGCGCGCGTGGGTTCAGACGCCAGGGAGAATAGTCGGAACAAATCAGGAGGCTGCTCTTCAGCCTCCTACGATCCCTTGAGCAAGGGGAGGGGAAGATGCTGGGAGAAGGGTCGGTCACCCCTAACCAAACTTGGAATGCTCCCACGCATTCTGCAAATTTTACTCCCAAAAATCACCTGTGCATTCTAGAAATAAGTGAAAAAAATTATTAATTTTTTTAGAATGCATATCTGACGTCATTTGGAGTCCGATGCATTTAGAACTAAATGCAAATGGTTGAATTTTTCTTACCTTTACATGTTTGTTGTTATTCACGTGCAACATGTTGTTAGAAATATGAAGTGCTTTCTAGAACCATGTAAAAATAGTGAAAAATTGGTGCTATTAATAGAATGAGCTATTCGTTATTTAAAAAAAAAATGTATGTAATTTTTTCAGTTATTTGCTACATGAAATTTTGCAGACACATGGAACTTTAAGTCTGGAACTAACATAGTGTGAATGCAACAATTTTAGGATTTATCTGCGCATTCCTGTTATGCACGCAATAGCGGTGGTAGGCTAGTGGTCATGGGCATGGACTCGAACCCATCGGATTTCTTACTTCGTAGGTTCAAGCTCTGACGACACCAAATACCCAAAGTCTGGCTGGGCCTGTTGCATGTTAAATCTATTGATGCTTAAAGTCCTCCGGTTTGTGTGGTGGGGAAGTTAGGAGGGGGGGTCAGCTCAGCTGTCTTTCATGTCACTTGATCTTGGTTCAAAATTATGAGTTTCATCCCCAATAGCTATCGTGTTTCTTTTAATGGGTCATTATTAAAACCAATCAAATATTTAATCACGCAGACTTATCTCATGTGCATATTGCAGTCCTGAGATAAGCATTTAAAATTTTTATTATTTGCATATAATGAAGTTAAATTATACTGGACATTATGATAAATGAGTGTAAATTAGGATTTAATATGTGCAAATAAAGGTATATTCTACAGGGAGTCCGATGTATTATAATAATTGAGAAGAAATAATGATTTAACTTTCCCAAAGCATGTTAGGTGTAGAATGAATGCTGCACATTTTTTCAAATATGGAGTTCTTGTTAAGATGAATGAATTAAAATCATTCTTTAATAATTTCATTTGAATAGTAAGATGGCTGTCATGAAATTGCATTGAAAGTTGGTTCGAAAAGATCCAAAATTATTTAAATTATGATAATCACAAAATAGTTTTATGATTTAATTTGCGTATGTATTGTATGCACGCAAATATAATGCAGCAATATTTTAAAACAAAGCATTACACTTTTAACTAACGTTTATTTGAAAGACGCCAGTGGTGCATATTTTGCAAAGAAGTCATGATAACCGTACAGCATTCAAGGAAATAGAAAAAATGATGATTTAAATTTTGTAATGTATATTAAGTTATAATTTAGAAAATGGCTGTAAGTGATTATTTAATTTCGCTGTATTGCACGGGTGGTAGAATATATACATTGTAGCATTTCAAACATTAACGATGTGCTGCAAATTTAAAGAAGAACCAGTATTTTTTCATTCATATTTAAGGAATAAAATACTATAAATGAAATCTATTATTACTTTTAACAGAATTCATTTCAGAACAAGATCTGTACCTTCAGCTTACGTTGGAAAAATGTAAATGCCTTTTATAGTTGCGATCAGCGTTTTTAAGAGGTTTATTTTAACAGAAATAATTTGTTTTGTTTATATGCGATTAATACATAAGAGTTTCATGCGTCCTAAAATTAATTTCAAAAACGGTTCAATGTCTGCCATATAAAGCTGTGGAATGCCGTATCAGTTAAGATGCACCTAGGAAATTAAAAGCAACTGTCAAAATGCCTAATGTATCTTTTATAACTCTGCTGTCATAAAGACTTAATCTTAATAGTAACAACTATTAAAAATTTGCCTCGATATTAAAGGAACGTCAGTATTTTTCTTGTCAGTTGAGTAAACAGAAAATAATACATATTTAAATATATATATATACAAGGTACAATTCTATTCGTCCCGTCCCTTTGAATAGATACATGAATAAATATAATTCTTTTTCACGGATACATTATTTAAGGGATAAAGAAAAAAAAAGTTTCAAAAATAAGATACATACCGAGAAATAAATCAAAATAGAAATACTCTTTTATTAGAAATCTTTTGACGTTTCAAAGGTGCTGCGGACTCGCGCCTGGCGGATTTCGTTGAGTCTCCGATTCGAACCTTGATACCACTAAAAACGTCGTGTAGCCGAGGTTGATGCACGTTAAATCTGTAGGGGACCAAAGTCCTCCCATTAGCTTAGTGTGGGAAAATTAGGAGAGGAAAGGGCCAGCTCAGGTGTTGTCCTCGTCACTTGACAGAGATTCAAAATTACGTGGTACGTCATCAATATCCCTCGTGTTGCTTCTAGTGCGACGTAAATAAAACCAAACCAACTGAGGTTTTAAAGGCAAGTTTGAGCTTAGTAAAAAATATCTATGTGACAAGGATACAATAAAATGAAAATGCAATCCCTCTTTTTTGAAATCTGCTTTTTAGTAGGGAAACGGGAAACAATACATTGTGAAAAAGCAAATTATGGTGCGTTCAAAATGACATTTCTGATTCACGGAATTCAGAAAATAATTATTCTTGCCTCGGTTCTCAGTAGCGGGAAGAAACAATGTTTACAAGTTGCAAGGCTTTCCAAGACAAGGATCAATGAGAAGCAGGCTTTGAAATTTCAGTTTTATGTGCTCTCAGTGAAAATACTGCTGACGAAAATGAGCAGGTTGAACTTGTTGTTGAAATCAATGGCAATGATCAAATGCAAGAATTTTTAGAAATCCATGAAAACTTGGGTAGTGAAGACAACAATGATGATATAAAATCCCTCATTTCAACTGTAGCACATGATGCGAGCTTTAACAAAAATAACTTGGAAAGCATTGAGATAGGCGAAGAAGATTCGGATGAAACGTGTGAAATAAAAAAAAAAAACACATGCCTTAAAATATATCTCTCAATTAAAAAAAATAATAACTGTTGGGGACAATGAAGTAATCAGTGGTTTTAATTTCCTCGTGGAAAAAACTCTTGTTATGCACAGGATATCATACTAAACCATATTACAGATTATTTCTAATAAATTTCTGTAAGTACAAAACTTTACTGTTCATTTCATTTGCATGAAATAAACTTTTTAATTAAGAATTTTCATTTTCCATTAATTTCAATCAAGTAAATGCCTATGCCAAGTATGCCTATATATACAGGGTGGCCCAGCGGGTAATGTTTGAAACAAATGAAAAAAATACAAACAAATAAGAGACATGAGAAGAATTTAATGACTTTTATTGAATGGACATATTGGGCAATTAATGATAAAGAGGTTCGAAGTGCCCGCCATCTTTAACAAGGACAGCAGTTAGGCGGTTCTGGAATCCAACCATTACTCGTGAGCAGGCCTCACTGTCAATCGTGTCGACAGCAGTTGTAATGGCGGTTTTGAGTTCTGGAAGGTTCGTAGGACTTGTCTGCCACACTTTGCTCTTCAAATAACCCCATAGGTAGTAATCGCAGGAGTTCAGATCTGGTGAATATGGAGGCCATTCGATACCATCTTGGAAGCTTTTTTATCGTCTTCCACCGATCCAGTACGTTTGAACTTGGCATACAGTCTACAGGGAAGAGGATTGAAACACATTTTTCAGAACAAACATGGAAGCAAAAAGGAAAACATTTGTACCGTAAAACGCACAAAATGACTCACCTTGCCATAGTCCTTTTGTTTGGCCAATTCTTGTTGTGGAAATTCTCCTGCCATGCTCGTTGAACTGCCTTAACATTTTCATCACATCTGGCCATTTGTAGCACAATAAAGACGCGAACATCCGTCGAATATTTGTTCATGTTTACTAACGAGAATCACCCGCTAAAGCGCACCGCAGACTGAAGGAACATCACATTTACAATTGCCCACTCACCGGAGCATGCGCACCAAGTTTGGCTTCACTCACGTGCACCTAGAGCCATCTATTGGACTTTGTTTCAAACATTACCCGCTGGGCCACCCGGTATATATATATATATATATATATATATATATACACATACATACATA
>BMAW01082737.1:180166-224447 GCA_019974015.1 Nephila pilipes
TAAATATATAAAATCTGAATACATAAAAATACATTTTATTACCAATTGATTAAGGGAATGTGGGAACAAGACATTAAAATTTAGTATATATATTTTATTTTTTGAATAGAATTGTGTGTGTCATATTAAGAACAGAGAAAATTCTATATCTTTGCTTAATTATTGTGTCAAACGACCATTTACAGAATTTGAAATATGCATCCATGTAATACATACAAACTTCGTGTAAATGAATTTTGAAACTCCGAATCCCACTTTTTTAAGAAGAAAGCTCTAGTCTTAATAAAATTATCCATACATTATTTTATTAATGGTGCACACAAGCATATAAAGATGTTTTGTTTTGAATCATTAGAAAGTTAATGAGAAAAATGACTCATTTTCTCGGATGCGTGATAATTCTTGTACTCCTCCCGATACATTATTATTTTGAAAATTTGATTTTACACGTTTTTTGGTCTTCTCGTGAGAAATATTGTTCATGTATATAAAGAATTTGCAACTACCAAAATTAAGAGAACAATCATTTTGTTGCTGAGTAAATAAAAACAAGTTAAGATTTTTCATTTATTTTCACCATTGGCATACTATTGGTTTATTTTTGAACACATTCACGTTATTCAAATTAATTTCTTTAAAAAAAAAAACCTAATTTTTTTTACATAGAATACATAAAATGTAACATGTTTTGAAAAAAAGAATTGTTTTAACGAAAATAGGAGCGAAAGAATAACATAAAATTTAGGTCAAAGTACATTTATATATAACGAAAGAATAACATAAAATTTAGGTCAAAGTACATTTATTTCAATATATAAATGAAAAGAAACAGTTATCAATGTCTTGAACAGAAAAATTGGTACGTAGGAGTATATCATTATTTTGGAAAATTTAACCCAGTGCTTTCTTTTTACATGAATGAAGTTTATGTAATATATTTTGAAATAACCACACATACAAATACATTTACAATATTAATATAATTTAAAAATAATATCATAAAGTAGTTGACGTAATACCATTCATGAGTTAATACTGATACATTTGTAATTTGCAGGTAGCATCTAGTTTCTCTATTTCCTTATTTGTTACATTTTTATTCCTTTTTTTTACTTGCAATTTTATCAATCTTTTTAGTCGATATTTGAATTAATTTTAATTACTTCAATAGTATTAAAAGAGCCATTATTATTTTTAATTCAGCTGTCATTAGACAAAAATAATACATTTTAGCCTTTGAACTGTTTATAAAATCAGAAAGCTTACAAAATTGTGTCATTTTTTTTTCTTCTTAAAAACACACGAATTTAACATACGTATTTCTATTTCATTTGTAGATAAATAGGTGTTTGCTATAAGTTTAATACAATAAGTGTATTTCTGTATTCAGGAAATTCTATTTGTTTTGTAATTAAGAAAAAGCATTTCTTTAAGAGGAAATTATAAATGTATGAAAGTAAACCATTCAAATTAAAATGTTTCGATTCACACAGTCATTAACACATTAAAAATATTTCTATCGCTTAAATTTCTTCGCTACCTGAACGCAAAATCTCCATTTATTTTCCATAAAATATTTAAACAATGTTTGAGAAGATAATAATGATCCTGTTATAGTTGTATTTTGTAATAGTAACTAGAATGTTGAGTTACATTTTTCGTTTTCTTGTTATCCAGTTCATTAGAAAAATTTAAATGCGCAACATAAGTATTAACACAATTATTTTGCTTTTGGAACATTTCAATAGTTTTTATTAAACTTTATTTGATCTATCATTAGAATGCAATTATATTTAGAGAAGGCAAATATAATTTTTCTCTCATTATAAGAAATTGCACTGAATAAAAATGCTTTTAAAAGATTTCAGAATTATAAGAGAAGATGAGTTTTTTAATGTCTTTGAAAGTAACATTTGATTAGTTATTAAATAAAACATTTTTAAATTAAATTATGAATAATTTTCAAAAGAATAATTCTAATGCAAATATTTAAAAAAAAATAAAGATCTTTCTTTTGAAAGAAACAAAGTTTTAAAATATTAAATTTCATTTCTTTTCGTAATGTTTGTTTTATATTTATCCAAATTAATTGTAATACGGGATGATACATTGTGATTATGTAGAAAAAAAATATTAACATTTAAGATGAATATGATGCAAAAAAATGAATAAAAATTTAAGTACTAAAAATTAATAGCAACATGCACAGCAAGACGGATGTAGCACAATGTTTTGAAACAGAAAAAATTTTAGAGAGGAATTTCAAATTATGCTGCACATTTTTTGCTTGAAATGGTTTCTCAGAGAAATGAAATATGGAATTTATAATGTCTAGTTTTCTTTCCTGAAAATTGTGTAAGCTATTTAGCTCATTTTTGAAATAAATTATCGCAAAACAACTGTAGTTAGAATCGTTATATATATATATATATATATATAATTATTAATTTCAGCTGATGGTAGTTGTTTTTAAAATATTTCTATACTATTTATATGGTGTATCTTTGGTAATTTTTAAATTTTTTTTGCGATTTTTTCTTAGTTTAATTAATTAGTATTTTAGACATTAATGTATGAATTTATGATTCACATATTGAGTTTGCTTATACAGTGAAATTCTGTGAGTTACAATTTTGATATTATGTATATATATATATATATATATAAAATATCACAAAATTGTAACACACACACAATACACTTTTATATATGTATGTGTGTGTGTGTATGAATAAGACGATATGTGTGTGCATAAAAATAAATTTCATATTTATGAATACATTGTTGAACAAATCATTTTTAATAATAATTCAGTAGATAAACATAGTATGTTATTCTGTCTCACTGATTTAAATTTAGTTCAAACAAACATGTTTTTTTTTTGTAAAGAATTGGTTTATTTAGACATAGCATTAGAAATTGTAAGTAAATATTTCACAGTAATTTTCATGATAAAACAGGTTCATTTAAATTTTAATTTAAATTAACAAAGAATCATTCTGAAATAGTAATATACATAGATGCATCCATAGAAATTTTGCTGATAACTATATACCTCATCCTAATAATTTAGAGACGCATATGTTAGAAGAAATTTTAAGCCTGAAATATTTCTATAAAAATCGCAAGTAATAAAATTACATAGTTTTTTAACAGAAGTTTACATCTTGAATAAAGAAATCGATGATCATTCATACATATATATGTTTAATATTTATAATGAATTTTTTTCGATTTTAAATTCCAAATAAGTTTTATTTTGAGATATATTTTGTTAAAAATTATCCCTTAAATTATTTAACTTTTGGTCAATAGATATGGGTACTAGTCATATAATATGAAACATTATGCATTTCAAACTTTGCTTTAACCCTCTAAGCGTTATGCACATAAAATACCTTCCTATTCAAGATACTTCAAAAGCGTTCCAGACGTAAAATTTCGAATGGCTGTGAACTCGGCGAAAGCGGTAAAGACGTATATTTTCGCCTTCATAGGATTACTTCAGGTTCGTTTGAGAGGTATATTTTAAAACGTTTTTCTGAATTTCACTTGGTGTGTGTGTAAGTGTGTGTATCATAAAATTTTCGATCGTTAATTCAACCAACTTCCCATCAAGTTAGAGCTTTGAAATTTTGGGAATCGTTCGTACTCGCCTAACAATGCAATATTTAGACGTTTGCGACAAGTTTTAACTAATGTTTCAATAATTTTAATAAGTCAAAATATTCTTTCCTCTCGGCGCTTTTAGGATTGAGGAAAAAATTTATTTCCCCCTCTGGGAACACCGGGCACTCCCCACGCCGCATGAGGTATCGTAAAACTTTTGTACTCACAAAGGGGAGATACTATCTCTCCTTTACTATCTCCGAGATAGTAAGGGTTGCTGACTTTTAGTCAGTAATCATTCGCAAGAAAGAAAGTTTCCAATATTTGGCGCCATGTCTTATCACAATAATTTTTTCTGAATTCTGGTTCCCATTTTTTTTTAATAGAATGACTTACAAACTTTCAAATGCATGTTTTGAGTTTATTAGTATTAAGAATTTATTAATACGCTCACAAATGTCTCTTTGTAAGTAAATTTTAAAGTTAAAAATAACTAACAGTTTTAACTAATATTTCAATAATTTTCTCTAATAAACTTTGCCACCATATAAAAACGTTGCTTTTAAAAATGTTGGTTTTTATATCGAATTATTTTCGAACTGCTTTCCCCTCTTTAGAGGCTTAAAGTCTTGGTAGATAACTGGGGACGTTTGCTGACACACAATGAAACTTGAGGGGAAATTTTATAGCTCATTAAGGAACCTCGCTCTTGTCCTCAGGGTTGATGCATTCGTTCAAAAGGATGGAAGGGAGGTAAGAGTTTGTGATCCCCCTCATTAGTTGTACCGGGAATCAGTAAGTGTCTCTATGCCATATTGGCTTAAGACCTGATTTTTTACGTCTGAATTAAATACATTATTTTGTATAGATTTTTTGTGATATAACTAAATATTTAAGTAATTCAAAAAACCACTTTGAAGAGTAAAATAGAATATACTCACTTTTGATTATTATTAATTGGAAGCCTTAACAAAATGTGGCAAGGGAGGAGATTTAGCAATTTTATATAGTTGTATAAATTACTTTGTGTGTGTCTTTTCGCATGCTTAAATCACATTTTTTCTTCACATTAAAATTATCAAACGGAATTTAGTTTCCAAAAAATATTTTTAAATCTCTATTAATATCACTAAGTATACGTCAATAAAATATCTGCTTAGTTCCGAAGAATATATATAAACAATGAATATATTCCATCTTTTCATTTATTTTATTTTAATCAATACTTTTAGTTTTTAAAATAAAGATTACTTCATTAAAAGATGTTAAAAAAATGAACACTTAAAAATTAGAAACGTTTAAAACTTTCCAACTATTCCAATTGAATAATAATCAAGTTTCTGTATTACATTATCTGGAACAATTTTAATTATGTATTCATGAAAATAACAATTAAAAAATAAAACTTTTTAAAATATATTTTCTTTTTCATAATTTCAAAGCCAGTTTGTTCATGTCAGCTAACATATAATTACAATTTTTTTTTGTTAAAATACCTAAATATATCTGAATTTTAAGCTGCTGAAGTGCAATTTCCTTCAAAGGGAAGATAAATTAGAGTTTCCCCTGAAATTTATTTTTTTAAACTTGAATCTTCGAATAATTAGTAATTAAAAGCGTGTATGCACCTTTATATTTGGTTACATGCATAAATGTAAGCTGTAAATTTCGCCAGATACATTTGGTTATTAATTTTTTGAATATTCAAGTTTAAAAAATATCCATTTGTGTAAAATCTAATAATTTAATTTCTGCTACAGGATAACTGAAGTACAAGTAATAAAAAGATCTGGACATTTTTTTGTAATCTTAACCAAAACAAGACATTTTATAGAAGCCTCCTTGAAGACCTTTATTTGAATTCGCGAAAAAGTATTTATGCATCACACATACGCAATTAAAAATTATTTACCATAAATACTCACAATTCTATGAAAATTTAAAATATTAAATTCAGATTTTCATATATTGTATCGTTAGCAAATTTTCATATATTCCTTAAGTCTTGTACATTTCGTTTGAAAACTCCGCATGTGATCAGCAAGACATGCTGAAAAATTTGATGAATACAATAAAATTTTTTCATGGAAGAAAAGTTGAGATGTTATAACGTTGGTATGCAAAACATATGATTATATCTATAATAGTTTTTGAAATATTTATTATAAAATTCAAATCGAAATTTGTTCGTTATATTATATCTAATATTAAATAAGGCGTCAACATAACAAAGTAATAATTAGATGCATTCAGAATTCATTAAAAATATGACGTTGTTGGTAATGTTACGAATTTTATAATTTTAAATTCAAATTTTTTTACCATAGATTGAGTGCATTTTGCATTTATATTATATTTCAAAAGTCAAAATATTTAAATTTGGAAAAATACCCTACACTTACAAAAACATTCTTTCAAAATGATACATCAAAACTCATGCTCTGTTTGCTCCACAACCAGGCTCCAATTTTCTATAAAACTAACCAAAAATTAAATATGAAAAAATTTCAAATATTTTTTTTTTGTTTTTGCAATATAGGAAGATACAGGAAGATGAATTTGTACCATAAATATTAAGAATAAGCTTACAATTTTTAGGAGGTTTTAATCCTGGGATTAAGGATGCATTTCTAAAAATTAAAATTGTTAAAAAATTCGTTATGAATACGTTGAGTAACTATCGGTCAACTTCAAGTACTAAATTGTTTTAAGTGTGCTGCTTTAAAAGCAAAAATAAATGGAACAAAATTTCTCTCACAATCGGATTTGTATTGACTGATTAAAAAATGTCGTTATCTATGACAATTTTTCGCTTAAAGATAAATGCGAATATCTATTTAAAGTATAAAACAATAAAGAAACGGAAAGATGAAAAATTAAACGTAGATAGAAAGTGATTAGAAAACATTTTGTATTTCTTTTTGAAAAAGCATATACTTCCGTTAAAATTTAAAACTATGGCTCTATGCTGCCATGGCACAAATGCTGATGTAGAGAGGGCATCTTTCCTCATTGTAAGTTTTTCTGAAGTGCTACAAAGACTCATTTTATGAAAAAAAAGTTGGTCACCTTATAATATCACAGACTAAATGAATTTAGAGGAGCTGGCAATGTATTAAGCATTATTTTTTTAAGCATGAAAATGCACTTGTGTTTTTTTGGTCTCACATTCAATACCGAATTTAAGATTTAATTTCCTTGCTCATATCGTGATACCTAAATCAAAATGGGTTTTTTAAGTTTTTAAAAATGACTAAAAAGAGAAGTTTTCTTATGGTTGAAGTAACCAAATATTTTTCAACATTTAACACGTCATTTTTTTCAATCGTTATTTCTTATCCTTTGTTTGTTTGCAGCTTTACTGAGATTCATTGGATAGGGAGAGCATTTTCCTGGTGAGCGTCTCAACCCCAAACCACGGATCGGCCCTTTACAAAAGATTCGCCTAAGGCCAGTCAACTGCTGTGAACGAGTAATCACCCAGGTTTCTGAAAGAGACAAAATTGCCACCCCCTGTAATAAAACTGTCCTCTCCATGGGGATGTTGCCGACCACCTGCGTCTTAAAAGGGGAAAGGCATAGATGTATCTTGTTTTTTCAAAGAGGTTGTAATAGAAAAGAGAAACATTTTTGCGACCGTTAGTTGTGCTTAAGTAGAACGCTTTAGAAATATCTTTACAGAAAAGATTAAAACGCTTGGAGGGTTAATTTAATTTAAATATATATACGTCTTTTGCAATTGGCAAAATAATTTTTAGGAATTATGATTAACTTTAATGTAATTTGTATTATTATAAGAGATAAATGAAATTTTTATGCTGTCTCAAAGATGAGTGCCATTGAAATTTAGAATTTGGTTAGACTACATGCTCCATTAAGAGTGAATAATATTAATAACTAATATTTCTGAGATATTTTAGAAGTTGCTCAGATTTGTAAAAATCAAAGAGCTTAACGAAATCCTTTTCTTTAAAATTTAATTTGAATTATGATATATATTTTAGTAGGATTCTTCTTTTTGTTTGTTTATTATGATATTTTGTAACCGTTGCTCAATTGAGTTGTAGTAATCATTTTCTTATTAAGTAGTTCGCTGAGTGGATGGGATTGGATCCATTAAACGTGTTCTAAACGTGTTTAGTCTGCCCAACAGCAAATACAGCATTTTTAATTACATTTCCGATCTTTGTTTTCTTTGAATTCTGTAAAAGGTTTTTTATGATTTTTACAACATTTAAATAAATTTACAATTGCAGTTTTACTCTTGATTTTCATGTTTATTTATAATTGGACCGCTATGATGAAAAAAATCATCAGGGTGATATAAATTCACATTATAGAGGCACAATGTAGCACTTAAAATTTGACGAAACAATAATAGCTAAAAATGAATTGTGCGCATATATTATGCAACAAAGTAGAAAAATGCTTTATTGACAGAATGGCATTAGTAAAAAACATTGTCTGGCCAAGAGAAAGAATAAAAAACCAACGTCCCTTAGTAAGGGACTAACTGTACTGGGTGCGTGCGTGTGGTACTGTCTCTGTTCGTAATTTATATTAAATTACCCAGTAGTTCTTGATGTAAGAGTTACCACTTCTCAAACAGCATCTGTTTCCTGTTTCCTTTGTGTGGTTTACTCCGAAGGAAACTATTTTCTGACATTTTTTTTTTTTTTTTGGCATTACATCAATGCTTCTACTCAATTATAATATGTTCAAATTGTATGAAATTGTATAATTCTGTCTTTTCATTTTTCATCTGAAGAAGTATTATAAATAGTACTTATACGGATAATAACAAAAAATGTCGAACTTCAGAAAGATGACATAAAATAAGTTATATTTGTAATTTCATGGGTAAATGTACCAATATTTTTCAAGATATATTTTTTAAATTATTTCAATTAAAAAATAGGAAACTGCAGTGCTCATTTGAAAGAAAATTGTTAAATATGTTGAAAAAAATGTATCATGAATCAGTCTTCAGAACTACTATCGGTATGTCAACATACTGATTCAAATATTTTTCACTGATCTTTTCGAACAATAATTATTACTCTACCATTTTATGTGCAAAGATATGTAAAGTTTTGTTAAAAGTTATATTGTTTTATTATTAGTCAAGTAAAATAGTCGGTTAAGAAATATAGGAAAAGTAAAAATGTGAAACAGTTTCGTTATTGAGAAATGCTTTTACTGTACAGAAAAAAAATGTTGCTTCGTATCAGATAAGTTGGGAATTCATTATATTTTTGTTCAAAAATTATTCTTTTTCTACACATTTTGAATTAAAAAATAACAAAAATACCTTCTTGCTCTATTTCGTTATATAAATCCTTATACTGAATCGTTAAATGGTATGAAACTTAAAGAAAATAATTTCACTCTAATTAAGAACTAACTAAAACAATAGCTTAAATGAAAATTATTCTCTATTTTGGTATAAAACTACTTAAGTTTCCGCATAGAAACAAGCATTGACTAACATGGTTTTCCACTTTTCATTTAAAATCAATTCCGTCGAAACTTTCTCATGGGGCAATCAAAACAAGTGATTCTAAAAGTCAAGTGCCATCACATTCCTCCCAGTACTCGCAGATTGCTCTTCCTGTCCTTTTATTTACTTTCAAACTGCTCTCTGCTCTCAACAATACCTACACTTTTACATTGAAAGTTACTTTTGAATTCCTCTGTTTGTTTTATATTTATTTAATATATTCTTTTCTGGTAGATTAATGGATTCGGGAACTTTGAACATTATGGGCTTAATTGCCTCAAGATATAAGAAGAGACACAAGGTAACTTTAAAATAATAGTAATGTCATTACTTTAATGGCATCAACAGCTTAAATTTGACAGTATTATAAATAGCAATTGTTACAAGAGTATATCGACAAAGAGATAAGATGAGAGGCATGTATAACATGGTTTCAAAACATGTAGATCCTTATTAATAATTAAAATGGTAAGAGTAACAGAAATGCACATAAATCTTTCTTTTCATGTTTTACGAAAATAAAATATGAAAAGTCAAAATGCTAAAGAAATTTATTTTCTCGTAAAAATTTCCCTGTCTATTCCGGGATAGAAATCTTTAATATTTTCTTTTCCTTATTAAATTCATATAATATTCATTTAATGATAACTAGCATCTCTACCACTCTTTTTCTTATTTATTTAATGTAAGTTTTGAACAATTTAAAATAAACATTTAGTTTTTTTATTGAGTGGTATGGCTTCATTTTTTATGTCTAAAAACTGAAGAGCATAATCAGCTTTTGTGTTGAAAAATTGACAATTTTTCAATATGCTTTATCGCGTAATTTAGTTTATATATTACATTTTCTGAGTGATATAATACCAAAAAAATGCACATCGATTAGTTCAAAGAAATCTTTCAATCATCATAAAAATAGGCACAGTGATAAAACTTATAATATTTATATATTCATGGTTTATCCTGAGATATAAATGGATGATATTAAGTAATATAAGTCTCTGGGTCAAGGTATTGATATCACTTTGATCAGAATAAATTAGCTCCAGGTAACATAAAAAACTACTCATTCATGCCTTTTTTCCCCGTAAAGGTTAACCGTCACCTTATTCACAGTTTCAGACAATACGTCAATGACTTTTGCGAAAAAGAACTGTCTGCTCCACTTTTGATTGGATTGATGACAAATGATTGTGGGTTGGGTCTCTTTTTTTCTGTGAAAAAAAGAACAAAGGAATATATTTAAATGCTTTCTTCTCTTATTCATATGATAGAAAAAGTAGAAATTTCGACTTCATGATTTTATTGGTAATAAATTGGTATGAAAATATTTCACGTCACTTAGATATCGATTAAACCTCGAAATTATTCAATGCATTTAAGTAAAAAGGTGTAAATTTGATTCTAAGATAAACTCTGTGTGGATGGTTCCTAATTATCACATATTATTTATCATTTTTTTTCAAAAGATACGCATTTCTTTTCATTTCATGAAGTGCTTTCATATGGAAGCTAAGATTTCATATGAAGTTAAGACTATTACTACAGTATTATTTAAAATTTGTTTGGTTAATGATATAGAGATTAACTATCATTAACTTTAGTAAAAGATCATAACTGCAATATAAAAGTTTATTATTAATTATTTCCATTGTAAAAATTGACACACTTGTCTATTGAAATGATTCAAAGGGCAAATAAAAATAAAAAATGTAGCTTTTAAGACTTACTGAATAAAATCTTGTCTTTTGCTAAGTAATGGGCATGAGAAAATCTAAATAATCAATATATTGTTATAGCAATAAGACAAATAACTCTATAAAAATTACGAAATATATGTGTTTCTCCAGATAATTAATCATAAGAAGCATGGTTTCATAAATATTTTAGCTAAAGTATCTACAATTGACAAAAAATGTTGAAAACTATTAAAACTTTTTGATGGTTAATTATTCTCCATCTTTGGAGTAATATCATTAAATTACATAACGGTAAAAAATAAACTAACAAAAATGTAAAAAAATATTTTGTTTAATTATTTATACTATAACAGAATTTATAGCTTAATAACCAGAAAAAAGAAGCCCATTGCGATTAGTAATCCTTACTTATAATTTATTTAAAGGCAACCAATAATCAAAAGTGTTTAAAGAACCAATTAAGTTTAAATATCTTTTGAAAAAGAGACGAACATATCACATTAATATTATGTTCATATATTAAGTGACTGCTATCAAGTTTGTAGAATATTTTTATGTTCCTTAATTAAGTGAACTATTAAAAAAGTTTTCTTTTATTTAGTGAGGTTATAAAACGTAAGATAAATTGAATAAATGGCACAAATATTTGACTGAACCCAAAAAGTAATGTAAAATAAATCAGTTAAATGAACAAGATTGCATTTATGAAGAAATCAGAGCCATTGGTGGAAATATATTCCTACTTGGTATATCTAAAATTTTGAAGTGATACAAGAAGCCGCATTCACGACAAAGCAAGGTTAGTAAAAACAAGTAGTAGCAAGGTTAGTAAAGATTCACAACAACAAGCGATGATAGAAGAATCAAGAGATTGTCTAAGTGACAGAAATAAATCCTCTTCAAGTATAAAACATGAAATGACACAATATTATGGGAAATTGAGTGCAAATTCTGTTCTCCTCAGACTGAAGGAAATTAGTTTAGAAGTTGGAATGCCACAAAAAAAGGCACTTTTATCTCTCAAATAAAGATTATAAAAAAATAAACTGGGCTAAAATGCAAGTTAACTGTACAGCAGAACAATGACGGAATGTTATTTGCAGTGATAAGCCGGTATCGGCTTGTTTCACAGTGATAGCATGAATTTCGCTAGAAAAAAGGGGGATATTTGAAATATAAATGAGGTCTTAAATAAAACATTAAGGATAAGTTGCACTTGCTATTAATGTTTCCTTAAAATATCAAAACAAAAAAAAAATGTGTAGTTGACTATTACCAATTTATTCGAGGGAAAAAAAATTAAAGTTCAGTTTCAGAGTCAAATTAATTTAATGCTAAAATAAAAAATAATACTGATTAATAGACCGTATAAAATTCACATTTTTAATCTCATACTTCAGCAAACATTTTAACAGCTTCTTAATGATATTGCAATTACAGAATGTTTCTTAGTTGTTGCAATAAGCAATTTCCTCTAAAACTGTTCAATATGTGTGAAATTAAGTGTTTTTAAAAAATTTTAAACTATTTTTCTGTTTTTATACAGCTTATGTTTGGGACTATAATATTTAAAAATAAATTTAGGATGCTTTAAATTTCATTTTCAAAGACTTTTGCATTTTCTTTAAATACATTGCATTATATATTAGTTGAGCAAAATATATTTATAACATTACTTAAATGCAAAATTACAATGTAGAACATTTTATTCATGATATTGAAAAGTTGAGTCTTCCAGCATTTTTTAAAAACTGAATTTGAAGCACGAAGCAAATATTTAATGTGTGTATTTTTATTTAAAAAGAGAATATCATGTATGCTTTATTCTGTTTTTCTGCTTTAAGGATTCTTTGTAAGCTGTATTACTTGTGGACTTTTTGTTCTAGAAAATCCCACTGATAAAATAGTAATAAATAAAAAAAATATCTTGTTTTTATTTGGAAAGGTAAAATATTGATAAAACTTTCCCCGAACTTATCTTTGAAATACTTCTTATACATGGATTTTTAAAAAAATATCAGTCAAAATTTACTTTATTTATATGATTGAAATTTATATGATGCATAAGTAAGAATTCTATTCAGATCTTATATATCAGAAGAAAAAAAACAAATTACTGTATAACTTAACAATTAAACAAAATTTAACTAAAAGTTTTGAACTGGGGATGAAAGAAACAATTTTTATGCGTTAAACTATACATCAAATAGTCACATAGCTCTTTTAGATTCTCATTGCCTGTTCAAAAAGAACTGATCAATGCTGGAAGTTTGATTTTACAAATGTTATAGATACCTAAAACTATGTGCAATAATACTATTCTTATGTAAATAATAACAGTAATATCTGGTAATTTTTAATCAAAACAAAAAAAGGAAACTTGACGAACATAATATAAAAATGTTCATATTTATCTAGGTTATTAAAGCAGCTAATTTCCTTTATACATCAAGCATTTGAAAGCATCATACATTTGTTCGTAAGATTCCAATTCCACATATTAAATCGAACTATTAATTATAATTTACCTACGTTAATTATATAACTACTGTTTCAGATAATTAATGAAAAAGAAGGCAATAGAATATTAAAATATTTTAAAAACTTTAAACTGTATATATTTAACATGCATCTTTTGTTTTATTTTCATAGAGGCAAAAGAGAAATGTATTGTTTTAAGAGCTTTTAGAGCTATGTATTTTGTATCATAGAACCAAGTGCAATATTTACGAACTCTTAATGGTCGTAAGTTTTATCATATTCTACTGATTTGGGGCTAAAGGTAAGTAAAGGAAACTTTTATTAAAATTTTAAATTAAATGTCATTTTATAAAAATATTTTATTCGTTTTCTTTTACTTTAAGCAACAATACGTAATTAGTTTCTAATGTATCAAAACTATCAAATATTTATGCATTATATATAAGAATTGATACTAATACTTATTTAGAGCTATGGTAGAATAGTTGGTAAAGTGATGGGTCGAGTATTGTATTTCCAAACAAAGATTGATACTGTAGGACGCTCGCTAAATGAAGGAATGGTTCAAAATGTAACTATTTTTAACAACGGATGGCTTTGCTTATTCAAGTCGGTGTAATCATTGTGTGCTTCCATCTGTTAAATTGCACCTAAGAATATCTAACACAGATTTATAGGATACTTATGAATTGGCATCTGTAAACTGGCCGATCGAATATCTCTCGAATTACTTCTATTTGATTGTTATTCCTTATTAAAGTCGCACTGAGACGCAACACGATGGTTATTCTCGATGAACCTTGTAAATTTAACCCTAGAAAAGTTACTAAAACAACACTTCCCTCTCCAAACTTTCTCATCGAACACTACGAGAGGACTTGGGACTCGATAAATTTAGCACTCATCAGCACCACTATACGGCGGGTCTTTAGTAACGTTAGGTCTCGAACCAATAACTCAACAAAATCCTTCGGCTATGAGTCCGGGACCATATCCACTGGGCTACAGCGGCCCGAGTTGCTTCTAAGTGCAATGTTATTAAACAATTAATAAATCAAAGCTAAATCACAATTTGATTGCTGCTGCGTTAATTTGTCATCATTATTTAGCATTGAATTGTCTTCATCCGTGAGATAAGGATTCATCGTTGTGTATCGGAGACCAAGCAATAATCAAAAAAATGGGTCTCATCTGGTTAATCTATTCAAAAATCTATGGTCTGCTCCTACGGTCTCTTCAGTAGGAAATGTTACGAGAACAAATTTTTGAGATACAAAGAAAGTCGTGCTCATGAACTTCTTAGAATAAGGAAAATTGTAGATGGGCATTGGGTTACAGCATTCCTCTTTTTCTCTTTCCTAACATGGGTAGTTTTTGAACTGATTTTGAATATTGTGACTCTAGTAATTTATACATTGATATACTGTCTATGTATGTATATATGGGCGTAGTTCATTTGTATATCTCATGAAGTGTTTATAAATTAAAACACCGAAGTGTTTGGACTTTGTTAAATTTATCTTTAATTTGAGCAAAAATTAAGAACTGGAGAATAATCAATAAGCTGATGGGTAATTTATTTTTTAAAGTAAATGTTTCTAATTATTAACGAATTTCTAAGAAACAAAAGACACTAAAAGATATATATACTATTCAGTCAAAATAACCTTACATACTAAAAATCCTTTAATTACAATAAAAAATTATTTTTTTAATTAATCACACTACCTTGTTCAATAATTCAAGTTTCATACTTTTATCTTTCATTTTTAACTACACAATTTTTTGTAATTATATAAAAAAATATTTAAAGTCAATTTATAATTGTTTTTTGAACAATTAGTTTGATTACCTTTCAGAAACTTCAATTAATCGATCTTTCAAGTAGCACTTTATTTACTTCCGAACATTTATAATTGACATTAATTTAAATACGTATAATATTTTAATTTGTTATTATAATGCTTAATGTTCAAAGTAAAAAAAATCCAGTTATATATATCTGTTCATTAGGACAAAAAAAATTCTTTTAACATTCTGATCGAGAATATTCTCTACTTGATAAAGATAGATTATTCATGAAGACTTTTTTTTTGATGGAATGGAACGCTAAAAAGATTTTTTTCTCTCTCTCGAGGTTAAATTTCTCCAAACCGATAGATAATAAGTGTATTTCTCTTGTCAACACTCAGTTTGATGAATTACTTGTTCTATTAAGAGATGGGTTAGCAAATTATATTTTAATATTAAAACTTTGTGGAAAACGAGAATCTTTCATTTTCGTCACTAATTCATCTCTCTTTTTTACGTATTAAAATATTAAAGGCCAATCAATCTTTTATATCAAAATTGTGTTTTGTAAAACTTTTTAGAAAATTATTACGATATCATTTTAATCATGAAAATATTCAGGACATTACATGGAAATTCTGAATATTAGCCTAATGAGAACATTCAAATAATATAAGATCTTGACTCTGTAAGCTAATTTCTTCATAATAATTATTTAATTCCAAAGTAAATGTGTTTCGAATAGAGTAAAAAATTTCATAAGCCACTATTTTTAAGTTTTTGTTTCATTTATTTAGTTATATAAAATTTTACATTTTATCAGAATAAACTAAACATTTTTTATCCAACACTTTTGAAAAATTCCAATTTTATTTACTTTAACTCCAAAGGCAAACTTAACAAAGCCTTCATTTTTTTTATTTTTAGATATTTTGTTTTGTTTTCAGTTTGATAACATTATTTTGCAAATCAATAATTGAATTTGACTATGTATCTAGGATAACACTTTTTAAAGTCAATATTTTTAATCTACTTAATATTAGCATATCCAGAAATTTAAATATTCTGAATATTTGCATATTCAGAGTTTTCAGTAATAGAAAATCCTTGATACTGTTAACTAATTTCTTGATAATTATTATTCAATTCCAAAGTAACTGTGCTCAATACGAGTGGTCACTATTATCAAGTTCCTCCCTCTCTCTTAGTTTCGTTCATTTGGTTATTTAAAATTCCAGTCGTTATCTTAATCAAAATAAACTAAGTATTTAATTATTCATCGCATTTAAAATATTCAAATTTTATTTATGTAATTTTTTAAAGTCAAAATTAATGAAACTTTCAATTTTATTAAAATTTTAATATATTTTTTTGTTTCCACTTTGATAACATTACATCACAAACGAATAATTAAATTTGATTATTAGTTTAGGATAACATATTTTAACGTCAATATTTTTATTTGTGTAAGAGTTTTTCAATCATGAGTCTTACTGTATAGGATAAGAATATAATAATTTGTATAGGGATGGTTTATAAAAGATTTTATAAAAAAAATTGCTTAACCTTCCCCCAGACTCACGTATGAGATGCACCCGAGTTGAATTCAGTTTAATATCTTTATGACAGAAAGCACCATGACCTGCACTTGGCTAATCTACCCACTTATTTTGAGGTACTATCAGTTATCAACTGTATTTGGAGGAGTAAATAAGGTTCTGTATACATGTTAGTTGAATTTTAGAGAAACGTGCAATGGTTCTCATAAATTCGTGTTGTATGTGTAAAACTATTTATAAAACCAAGATTAGAAAAAACTACGTAGAGGGAAACAGCCGGAATAGCTTGCAAATCCTATTGTAAAATAAAACTTTGACTGAAAGAAGCTTACCTCACTGCGGAATGAGCAAAATATTAAAGAGTGGAAAAGAAAAGAACTAGTTCATCGAAGAAGTGATGCCCAGGAAAAAAATATTCTATTCCTGCTAAAAGGACAAGCTCACTAGAATCAAGAGGCTCAGTCGTGAAGTTGGCCAGAATTTTTTATGCTTGTAGTAGTCTAAATACATTTGCTTAGACTGTAATACTAGGATCCAGCATGTATGGATACGAGTTTTCTTCTTTACACATAAAGTAAAATTCGTTTTAAACTTCCAAATTATGTTTATACCTTTATACAGGCCTTTCTCGAATAGCACTGAACTTGAATTGCATGAAGTCAGGAATAGCTGAGTTATAAATTGCAAATAACCTTGAATAGCACAGAATTCGCATTGTTTGAAATCGGGAATATTATTGCTAAAAATTGACTAAAACTGAATTTTATATTTCTCTTTGTAGCTGCAGAAAATGTAGAAGGTGATGAATATACGACGGATCATATTTTCATCGTAAATGATCGTCTCTATGTTAAACAAGATTTGGATTTAGCAAAGAAATTAGAGCTTTTTTCTTATGGAGATTGATCTGTCTCTGTCACTCAAAAGAACTTTCCTACAAAATTTAAGATTTTATTTAGGGTTACACAAGAAATATTTAAACACTACGGAAAATAAAAGAGGACCTTCCTCGAACATTAGCTATGAAACTTTTTACAGTGTTAAGGATTCTCAGTGGTATTTAACTTCACATTTTTCAGTTTTTTGAAAAAAATATATGTTTTATTCATTTCAAGCTGAAAGTTTTGATACCATCCATTTGACGGTACTCAAAAAACTTCAAAAGTGTGTTTTATTAAGATCTGTGTGTAAATGGACAGATACCATTCCCACAAATTTTTAGTTTCTGGTTACATTTCAGTATTTTATTTCTACGTACACGGAGAAAAAAGAAATACTCAAAAATGAATACCTAGACATACTCATTTTGAAATGAGTATGTTTGTATCAGATTTGAGCGTATACCTTTATCGAATGTGAACATTACAAGTATTCAAAACCAAAAAAAAAAATGGGAAATCAGCATTCTCAAAAAATTATTACAGATATAAGGACTATAAAAGTTCCTTTTATATACTGACTACGTATTTTACAAAGTGGGTTTCAAAAACAAATATGGTTTGCTTTAATATTTCGAACTATATTTCGTATTTACCACGCTACACGCGGTAGAAAACAGGAATATTAAAATGAGTAAGTACGCATACTCATTTTCGCGTCTGTGTTTGTTTACATTTTTTTCCCAGTGACTCACTCACCACTACAGAAAGATTATTTTATTTAAGATATAAAAATGTTGTTGAAATATTATTGATCATGATTTTCTGATTTATGATTTGAAAATGATTTTCTGTGAGTAGTTATTTGTGCTTTGCAGGTGTTTTTTTTGTCTGTATTCATATTGCATCGTAATCGTAGCTTAGTGACTTCTTACTTTAATTTGCATTAAAATTATTTTCATGCATGTAAATAATTGTGTATGAAGCTTATATTTTATAGAATAACATTACAGTATTCAAAAAGCAGTGTTGTTAAAATTTTGAGCCATTTTGCTACATTTTTTTTATCGATGACTATACAGCGATGATGCTCGTCAAGAATTCCAGGTAAAATCGAACTTTGATGGATCCCCTTGGAGAGATCCCTTTTTTTGAGATGGCGCCAAAGCGGGTGTTTCAAACTCGGAGCTTCCGAAAGAGAGAAAAAAAAAAGATTGCGTCGTGCCTGGAAGGCAAATGAAGTACCAGAATGACACCAAGGCGGGTATTTCAAATAAGAAGCGAGAGAAGATGGCGTCGAATCCCCTTTTACAGATTTTATAGGGTTACCATAAACAAACCTGCATGGTAACCACATTACCGATTTATCGCCAAAAGAAAGTTAAAGTTCGCCAGGCCCCCTCCAACTTCGATTCAACCGAATTTTGAATCGGAAGTTTTGTGACAAAAACTTCATAAAGTGTAAAATAATATATAAGATGAAGAAAATGATACTTGCAAATAAAGGAGAGCTTATTTATTTCCCTGAAAATTTTAATTAATATTATATATTTTTCTGTTTAAAATTCATTTTCGATACAACAACACAGTATCGGAAAATAAATTCAAAACATACTCACTGGATTGTTTGATTCTCATATTTGATGTAGTAACAGATTCACAAATAAATACATGACACTCATTTTTCTATTCTACACTCATAATTGATACAAGATTATATTCAAAAATGAGTATGTGAAGTTTCCATTTTGAGTACGTACAAAAATGAGTATGTGCGAGACTCAAATATGAGTATGTTGGGATAGGAACTATTTTGAGTATGTGACGTATTCAAAAGTGAGTACGTGAAGTTGCCATTCTGAGTATGTGCTTGTTACTAAAAATGAGTATGTGCGAATCTCAAATTTGAATACGTTGGGATCGGAGCCATTTTGAGTATGTGAAGTATTCAAAAGTGAGCACTTTCTACTCGATTTTGCATACCCGTTTTTCGCAGTGTAAGCCTCATTAAAATATTTTAAACGCCAAGACGTATCAGAAGGAAGCCGGGAACTTAACACATTGTTTATATATACTTTATTTCAATTTGCTAATTTTCGTACGTTGTTTGAACACAATTTTGTGAATTCATAAGCATTTTGTTTGCCCATTCTTGACTTGAAAAATGGATAATTCTACTTCAAAAAGACCACCTGGAAAAAGTTCAAAGAAAAAAAGATTTAGTTTCTTAAAACAAGAACTGATAATTTACCAATTGGGAATGTTTTATCAATGAATAATGTAGACACAGTCTGCTTCCAGTAGGAAGTTGGCTTTTATACAGTCTTCTTTGGAACGTAATACTTCTGCGGTAAATGAAAATTTTAAAATATATAGAATACTCGATCACGTGTTGTTCTTTAATTCATTTCTATTTGTGTCTATTTGCACTAAGTGCCATGGATCAATAAAAACAAGTAAGATATCGAGGCTTGGTTTGTCTTCTTGTTTTCAAATAGACTGTAAAAGCTGTGGGATTGTCAGTTTTTTTACAAGCTGTGAAGTGACTGACAATAAAAAAAAAATGTTCCAGAAATAAATAGAAGATCTGTTTAGACATTGAGATATATTGCCAAAGGTTTAGAAGTCTTTAAAGCATTCTGCACAATGATGAATCTTCCTAGTCCTGTCGAGCAAAAATCTTATAATGCTATAAACAACAAACTCTTGCGTGTTACGAAAGGAGTAGCAGAAGCAAGCAAGAAAAGAGCAGCATAAAAAAAGAAATCATTGTCTCCTGAACATCCTAACAATCAGCGGTGATGGGACGTGGAAGACGAGAGGACACTCGTCATTAATTGGAGTGTGCTCTGTGTTAAGTGCAGAAATAAGTAAAGTTTTAGATAGGGAAGTACTATCGTCCTTTTCCAAAGGATGTGCTAGTTGCAAATGCGTTAAATTCGGTCTGAAATACAAGAAATGACAGATTGACCATAGGATTTCAAGCAGAAAATATCATTCTGGTTCAGCGGGTAAGATGGAGGTAGTTGAAATGCTGAGATTCCAACTATATAGGAGACGGTGACGCTAAAGCTTTCAGTGCCCTTCCTGAAAGCAAACCATACGGCGATGACCATCTAATTTAAAAGATTAAATGTGTCGGTCCTATACAAAAACGGATGCGCACAAGACTTAGGAAGCTAAAATTAATACATGGAAAAAAAAGTTGTCTGTCGGTAAAACTATTCGCGGTAAAAGAAGCCTGACGGATAGTTTAATAGATAAACTTACCCTTACTATGGAAATGCAATTCTAGGCAACTCGACAAGTTTGAAAGGTATGGGGAAAGCTATTTGTGCGGTTTTGTTTCACTCATGTAGCCCCAATGAGGAGACCATGCATTGGTTTTGTCCAACAACTCCAGATACATGGTGTAGTTATAACGCAGCAATTAATAACAATACTCAGGCTAATTACAACCACAAAAATATCATTTCTAAAGCAATACGTGATATTATAAAGCCTGTGTTCGCATATTTATCTCATCCAAATAATATTTAGAAATATTAGAGAAAATATTTAGGTGGTAAGACGAAGAACCCAAATGAATGTCTGAATTCATGAATATGGAGATTTTGCCTGCAGACAATTGGTTCTGGTCTCTAGGTTGAAGAGATTGCAACAAATCTGTCCACTAGCATTTTCAATGATGGTACCAAATACTTATTTCTGTTATAGAAATTTTTGGCTTAAAAATTGACAAGAATATTTGCTTATTCCTGGCTGAACGTGACGAACGAGGAATCAAGACTTCGAATAAACGGAGTTTGGTATCAACTTTTGAAACACGTAAAGAAAATCGAATGCACAAAACTAAGGAAAGAGAGTTGTTGGAGCAAAAGGAAGATACATTTTATGATCCTGGAATATTTTAATATGTAAGTTTCAAAATTTAATTTTATAATTGAATGTTATAATTTTAAATGCATTTTTCTCAGTTTGAGTTATTTTCACTTATACTCAGAATATTTCAAAAAGTATAATACTAAAAGTTTGTATGTATAAAAGTATAATAAAATCTTTTATCTGAGCTTAAATTTAGTGTCAGATTCTTATCACTTATTTTAAAAAGTTGAAAATGTTTCTTTTTAATGTTTAAAGTTTTGAAATATTTTATTTTTTTAAGATTTATTTAATTTTGAAAAGGCTCAAATTTAAGAAGGTATATTTGACTTAGTAAATCAACTTTTTGCAAGTTCTTAGAACTAGTTCTGTAGCAAAATATCTTGTGTGTATTGGAACTTATTCAAAATTTCTGAAATAAATTTTTATTATTTTAGTAGCCTCATAACATAAAAAATTAATAATATATCTTAAGTATTTTACATGTCTTAGAAATCTTATACATTTATAAAGTATATGTAGAAATATCATATTATTTAATTTAAATTTAAATTAATTATAGTTAGTCGAAAATTGTATACGTTTTTAGCTGTCGAAATAAATTTTACACTCCTGAGATCCCTTAAGGTGTTTTTACTTTTTCGAAGTAAGAAAATTCGTATTTAGGATGATGAAAGTGATCATGTAATTTCCACTGATAAGAATCCACAGCGCATTCAAGAAAAAAAAAGTGACAGTGATTGAACATAAGTAATAAAGAAACTAAAATTTTTAGGATTGCCTTTTCTAAATTTACGGAATTTTATGTTATTTTTATACAAAGGAAATCCTACAATTGAAAATACACAAGAAATGACGTTCTTATTTTTATTATTATTTTCTTAATTACTCTTTGAAACGAAATGAGCAAATTTGCATGAATCTCGAATTTCGAATTTCAAGGTTTTGAACAGCTCGGAACGTTACCTTCAAAATTGCAAGAATCATCAGTATCAAATAACAATGTTTCGAATAGTACGGAACCAGTTGACCCTATTATTCGAGGGATGCCTGTATTACAAATGTAAGCAATTCAGTAAAGTTGTCAGCAATTTTATTCATTATATTTTCACGTCATAACCGCAATGCTTTATTGATTTTACACGATTTTTAAGACTTATCCTTACGTTGATTTTCTCTGTTTAAATAAAAAGTAATTATCTTAAGATTTAAACATAATTGGAATAAAAATTTAATAATTGACTCTCAATTAGAGCACAGCATAGCTTCATTAAATGAATTTTTATTAACTCACATTTCATAAAAGTGTATCTTGGAAATACGCGCGATCTTTTGCGCTAGTACAGTGGGTGCACCTGCTAGGTGGTTAATTGAGTGATCAATTTTAAATACATAAAAGTCTTTATTAAACATTTATAAACTTCATATTGATAACACACATGCTTCAAATTACATGTAAGATTCATATCAATCCTTAATAAAGTTCAAAAAAGCTGTTTGCGAGCTAATTTCTGTATTGATCCCTTACTAGGATCGGGAAAAACATTATAAATTTATAAAAAGAAATTGACGAAAAATTTACTATAAGTACTTATATATTAATAAAACAAAAACTAATCAAATCGAATTATCTTTTCAGTGGTGTAATTTTATTGCGCGAGCTAATGAATTTAGTGATTCTTCGTAGCATTTGCATTCATTTTACTCGAAATAAAATTATTTGCCTTCAAAATAGTCCTTGTAATTCCTAATGTGATAATATATATATATACACTCATGGACAAAAAATTTGCACAAAAATGAGTCGTCAAAATGAAACGAAATTTTACATACGTAATCACTACTTTGATATAAGTAAATGATTAGAAAATCAAAGAAAAAAGATCATTTATTTCAGAGAAAAAGGCGAAAGAACTGAGTATTTACAACCCGGTTGAACACCCTGTAGCACGAATGCACGATGCAATATGATCGGGCATTAAAGCATACAAGTTCTGTATGATGTCTTGAGACATTTTTATCCATATTTGCTGTTACCTATCCTCTAGTTCGTTCAAACTCGTGGGCTGCCCATCTCGCCATCCCAATTGATCCCAGATATGCTCGCTTGGAGACAAACTGGGGATCGGGCAGGTCAAGGAAGGGTAGTAACAGTGCGGAGACAGTCTTGTGACACTCTTGACGTGTGAGGCCGAGCATTGTCATGTTGAAGAATGGCTCCTGGGAGCCGTTGTATGATTGGCAATACATATGGTTGCATGATGTCATGGAAATATCGCTGGACTGTCATGATGTTACGGATTAATACTAGGGGTGACCGTGTGTGCGAAACTCTAGATTCAACCATTCAATTTTCAACGCTCGCACTACTTACGTAGAATATTAAAATAGTACTCTTAAAAAGCAAAAACAAACAAAAAAATATATTTAAAGCATAGTAAGAAATTACAAAATCAGAACTTTATTTATAGAAATCATAAGAAACGTAACTAAATAAGAAATGTAAAAGTCATGCAATACATAGTAACCCCATCAATAAAACTATTTCATAACTAAATAGAAAAATAAAATTTTAATAGGATTGAACTTTATAAATTCGTAAAAAGAAATAATAAATACAAAAAATTTAATAATAAATAAAAGTAATATTTAAACAAATTATAAAAACAATTTTAAAAAGACTAAACAAATTAAATCAATTGATAAAAGTCTTTTTAAAAAAAAAAACTATTATTAAATCAAAAATATTTCAAACATATAAATAAACACAAATAAGTTCAGTTAAGTTGGTCTTATTGACGTCGCATTAAAAGCTACAAGAGGTCTGTTGGTGACGAATCTCATAATTTTGAAGAAAATTTACTGTTAACCAATTTTGCAGTTCTTAAAACTTCAGTTTCATTTTAAAAAACTAACTAGATAGTCAGATTTATCACAAGTAATAGAAGAAAGTATTTAAGTTATTTTGAATATTTAAAGACATATTAACTAACTTGATATTTTTAAGTAAAATATATATAAAATGTTGCCATATATATTTAAATTTAAATTGCTACCATTGAAAGGGACTTTATTAATAGGGAAACATTATATATATATCTTGTTATTTCTGCAACTAATAATCATATTATTCTTAATTTTTAAATTATCATCTGAAAAAATGTTTTTCATGAGAGTTTACATTAGTTTTAATCAAATTTAAATAAAAAGGATAAAAAGATAAATCTTGTTTAACCTCTAGATTGGAAGTGAAATCATTATTTTCTAAAATGTTATGTTCATAAAAACGTAAATATATACTTGCAAGACAATTACTAGCAGGACCACTTTGAGATATAAAAGCATATAATTTTTTTAATAATTCTTACCATTATAACTAATATAATTTTCTTTTAACACTATATTAATAAGAAGTTTAAATTCTTTATAATAAATCTAATTATAAATTTTTAAATCCTTAATATTAAATAAGAAAACCTTGACTAAATCCTCAATATTTATTGAATCAAGCAAATCTGTGAAGTCATATTTATAAATATATCAAATATTTTCCTATTTTATGCAATCAATAAGTTTTTAACTATTTTTATTAATAGCAATCTTAATCAAAACTATATATTTTGCAAAATCTTTTGTAACATTTTACCTGCATTAGCTATATAAGTGTTGAAACCATTAGTTACAATTCTAAATTTAATAAGTACTTTACGAAATTTAGTTGTTAAAAATGCATGAGAAAATTTAAATTAATTCACTGTATAAACTATTTTTAATAAATCTTTCATTCTATTAGTTACCTCTCTTTAACTATTATTAATTTTAATAAAAGTTTTATTATTTAGATATTTACTAGCATAATTACCAGGGATCTTATCAATATAGCAAGCTATAAACTCATCTTTTTAATTTTTTACAGAATTTTTAGATCTACAATGTTAGTGTCATCTTTAGCCTTAAATTTCCAATATTTAAACTGCTTCATTATGTAAAACATATACTATTTAAATATCTCAACAGGTATGTTACATTTATAACCCACATTGTCAAAAATTATCGATTGATTGGTTTTAATAAGGTCGTACTAAAAGCAACACAAAGATTATTGGCAATTGACCTCGTAATTTTGAACCTCGGTCAAGTGACGAGGACACTTGAACAGACACCTCCCTCTCCTAACTTCCCCCCAACCCACGAAAGGACTTTGAACCTTGACAGATATATCGTGCATCAGCCCCGGCTACACGGCGGGTCTTCAATGGCATGAAGGCTCGAACCCATGACCCGATGCAAACTGCTAGTCTCGAGTCTGACATGACCGCAAGACCATATATCAGTCTTAAAAAATTCATTAATATCTTCAATAATTTTTATTTTCTTATAATTATCAGTATTAGAACTTATAATTCTAAAGCATGTGCCCTTATTAATTATTTCTTTAAAATTGTTATACCTAACAAAATTTAGTTTACCACTAATTACATGTTCGTACTCCTTATTTATATATTCTTAATAATCCTTACATTTACAGACACATTTGTTCTACAATTCTTTACATTTGTTACAATTATTAATCAAACGTTTAATATTTTTATTAAGTTTTGAAAGCTTTTTATATGAATATTTTTAATAAGAATTAAATTTTTATGTTTTTTAAGTATATTGTTAAAATTTATGCTATCAAAAGAAGTAATCATAAATCTAATACTACAATATTCTTTTTTTTTATTCTTTTATAATTACAATCATCAATATTATATTTATGAAGTAATTAATTACAAATGTCCTTAACAATGCGTAGGTAAGTACTATTCGTTTTATTATCTTTAAAAACAGATCCTAGTGAATTTCAATTTCTCTTTTCTTCTGACCAAAACGAAAGTATTTAATTCGTTTGAACTGAAATTTTTAACAAATTTAATATTTAAGATATGTATTATTTCTTTAATAGAAACCATATTATTCATTTTCTATCCCTATTTTTTCTTTCATTAATAATATTATTGGAAACAATGAACATATCGTAACTACATTTCTCTAAAAATTAATTTTTGTTATTACTTTGTTTAAGAATTTCAATTATATCATTATAAAATATTATAGTATTAAAACCACATGAGTTTAAAGTATTTTCAATCTCAAATATAATAATTTTCAAATCATTGTCTTCTTTTATAACTAAGCACAATTTTAATAATACTTAATCTGACATTTTCATATTTATTTGTATAAAACTGTCGAATTTCAATTTTATTATAAAACAGTAAATAAAATATAAATAAAAAATTAGTCTAGTATAAACTAAATTTAAAAAAAAAAACAAATATAAAAACAGAGCCATGATGTACTTAATACTTTCCCAAAGGAACCACGCATAAAAAAAGAATGAAAAGAAATTAATAAAAAAGGGAGACAATATAATTTACTTTGTATGCCTAACTACATATATTCAGATAAAAATGTTAAAATATTACAAAACTTATAAAAAGTTAAATAAGAAACAAATTTACCTATAAGTATACTATAACTGTACATGGTTGCAAGAAAACTATATAGACCAGAGTTAGAAAAATAAAAATAAATAGAATAGAAAACCAAAACCAAAATTGAATATAACAATTTTAAGTTAAGTAACTAATTTAAGACAGTTTTACAGGGTTAACCTTTATTAACTGGACACGCTTTCCCTAAGCAGAAAATGTTATATAATACGGTACTGAACCAAAATTTCATAACATCTAAGATGCAAAAAAAAGTTTAAGTAAAATACAGAGATATGTACAAGATGTACTTCATAAAAAAAGAATAAAATAAATTTAAATTATTAATCAGAAGATTAAAAAGGCACAACAAACCCACGAAAAGCAAAAAACAGGCAATACAAGCAATGCTTTAAGTCAGTTACAATATTTAAAAATATTATATTCCCTTTTCTGTTTGATTTTTCTTTCTAATTATCTTCTTTCTCTCAATTTCTAATGTGTACATCTTTTTATTATTTTTGTATTTTACTTGCCTTACCATCATTTATTGATTTAGTATCCTTTTTGATAAATTTGTATCTTATTTCACTTTTTATATGTTTTGTAAAGCTTTACTTTTTAATTTGTGTACATGTAATTAGGCATACAAAAACAAATCAGATTGTTTCCTTTTTCTTATTAATTTTATTTCTTTTTAAAAAAATAAGCATATTTTCTCTTTGCAACTGTTAATTATTTTATAATTCTCTTTAAGTATTTATTTCTTTATCAATTTTAATTAATTTATGTTAGACGTTATGTTGTTTTATTAACTTATATTTTTATTTCCTTTACTATTTTCCTAAAATTTCAAACACTATTTCAGCAACATTTACATTACTATATATATATGTATATGTATGTGTGTGTGTGTGTGTGTGTTTGAATATGTGTATATTCATGTCCATAAATTAAGGATAATGTTAGCTACGGAAAATAAAGATTCAAAAGCAAAACAAACGTGATCCATTCACAAAGCCTATTTTTTAAACAAAAATAAAGAACAATAAAAGATACCGTTTATTTAAACTACGGTTTTTGCTCCCTGGAGCAATTACAAAAAATGTTTCCCTTACAAAACTTATCATTATATGGTTGGTATGATGATTAATAGCTTGCATATCTCCCAGACGATGAAATACAGACCAAACAATGCCTAGCCATACTGAGTATCAAATTATCGAGCTCATCTTAAGGAATTTTACTCCACTCAGAAAGCAATGCTCTCCGTAGATTCAGTACACATGTGGAAAGTGATTGAGGTGCTGACTTTAGTCGGCCAAGCATGTCCCACACATACTCTATCGGATTCAAGTCAGGTAAGAACCCTGGGCATTTCATACGGGTGATATCCTCAGATGGATGGTATTGTTTACAACGTTTTAACTTTGAGGAGGACATTGTCATTAATAAACACAAATTCTATGCTCATGGCATCCCTAAACAAACGGGAATATTGCTCCAGAATGATGTCTCGTTAAATTTGACCTGCCATGTTCCCGATTTCAATATATATATATATATATATATATATATATATATATATATATATCTGTTCTACAGCCAAGTACAATTCCATTTAAAACAAGCAATCCTGCACAACGGTCTCGTTCAATGATGTTGTCTTGGTGGTAGCGAGTACCTGACATTCTCCATACGAAAGTCCTTGTGAATTAGACTAGAAGATAAACCTGGACTCATCGGAAAAAATCACACAAACCCACTGTGATGATGTCCCCATTTCATGCTCTTTACTACTAACAGTTACGCTAGAGACCGTGAGTTAATGTATGCGAAACACTTTTAACATACCTACAAGCATATAGACCAGTGTTTCTCTACCTTTTTTTACCATGTCCCTCCTTAAGCCTTTTTAAAATTCATATGTTCTCCATATATATATATATATGTATGTATGTATATAAATACACACACACATATATATATATATAATTTATATCTATATACATACATATATATACGTATGTATATAAATAAACACATACATATATATATATATAAAGAGAGAGAGTTGACACATATTTTGGGCGATTGCAAGTTCCTCTTATACTTCCATCTGATTATACACACATTCCAAATGGCCGATAATTCTACGACATAAAAAATACTCCATATGCGTCGTCTGTGTCATAACTATTTGGTTGTGGCACTGAGTGGTTTACAGAATGCTTGAGAACAATTTTTGTTCATTCTGACGTACTGTCAGCGTCATCTGAATACTTCTTGTAATTAGTGTATCATTCTTGAAGATGTGTCAGTTGAAATATTTACTTTAGAGTTCAATTTCCATTCGGTTCAGAATTAATCCTTCATTTTTGAACATGAATGTATGTATAATATTAAATCACAAGAAGTAATTTAAACATTTATGAAAAAAAACTCGAAGCATCAAAACCTGTGAATATATTTTTCAAAAACTGCTCAAAAACTTAAAACTTGTTGAAATTTACTTATGTAAAAGATAATTCAAGCCGAATTTCCTGATGTTTCAAAAAAAAAAAAAATCGAGATAACAGTATTATTAGCTTCTCGAAACCTTAAATGTGTACAATTACTAGTTACTTCCTATTAATATTTGTTTTTATATCAATCTCCCGTCTATATCAAAGGATTGTATTGAGAAGCAATTCTAATAGCACTTGGTGCAATATATTTGAAAGAATTTTATAGTTACTTGAAAATTTTCAAATTGAAAAACACAATTTAATGAATTATATTTGGCGTAAAAAACTGTTAAGTTGATTTTTAACAAATAATAATTATAAAGCTTTGAAAAACGTAAAACTGCCCTATATGCCTCCTTTTGTGTTCCTTAATCTTGAGAAAAAAAATTCTTGGAAAAATATGTAGTTACTCCAAATTATCGAAGCTAACTTAGAAAAATTATCAACAATACTTTAATAAACGAGAATATATAGTAGTAGATATGTAAGATTTATACTTTTATGAAATAACTTCAACATATTTGAAAACAAAATTTTACTTTCAATAAGTGCTGTGATAAACAATGTTAATAATTAAAAAGAAATTTAAAATTTTTTTAATCATATAATATATTCATAACGGATGAGTGTGATGGAACTCTTTGTGTTATATATCTGTATATTTAGGAATCCAATAAAATAATTACTATAAAATGTGAAATTTGGCTCTACGTACGTTGAGTGATTTGAAGTAAAAAGTATTTAAAAAAAATTACGAAATTATTAATTTGAATAAAACATTTTAATACACATTTTTATGACCATGTATTTTATAATAAAAGTAGAATTTTTTCAAAAAGTATTAGAAAAAAGTGGGAAAATTTATATTTAAAAACAAACTTTAAAAAAAGTAGTTTTGTCGTCATGCTCTGTTTCTAAGCAGGCTTACCATCCCAGGCATGAAATCTCCGTCTACATTTCATATTTGTACATTTCATCTTTACCGTACTTTTCAAATGCTTCAGTTGCAGCATATTCTTACTGACACGAACGAAGCGTGTAGAATTTCAAAAAAGTAATTTTGAAATGTACTAAAGTTTTCAAAGTTTTTGTAAAATAATTCACCTCAATAATTCATTTACTTGACAAAAGGTTTGAGTAAATTAGTTTTCAAATGGAGATAATCAATTTCATGAATAAAACACGTAATAACGTTTTTGTCTCTCAAAAATAAAAAAATACTAATACTACAAGATCGCACTATTCACTTTTTTCTTTAACTAACACTTTGAGGCTTCAAATGATGTTAGAATTGTAAATCTCCCCAAATGGATGAAACGTGTCTTATGTATATTAGATTGAAAATTTTGAAGTGTAGTAAATAGGATTGATAAAATGCATTTATCAGAAACAAATGATTTAATATGGGATTAGTTAGTGGTAGAGAGTGGGAGTAGAAGTATAAACGAAATACAGTGCCCGTACTGAAATGTGTAAGAAGGGATCTAATCGCAAGCAAGAAAATCTACTTTGGAATCAAACCCACACCTCTAAGTCTATTAAGGACTCAAGCCCTACCAGTTAGTCACATATGAGCACTTAGTTAAAAGATAGATTCTGACATGTATAGGGTATATTCACTGATATAATGGGTTAGAGATTGACCTTTTGCTATTCACAGGTCTAAATAAAATAACTTAGTTATCACCACTTTATGACTTTGATTCATTTGATTACTGATTTTGGGTTGTTTTAAATAAGATAAAAAGTTTGTTAAATAAGATTAATAATGACAGTAGAAGGAAATAAGGTCGCGATGTTACATCATTACATTTTTGTATAAAAAATGACAGTATATCTCCGGTATTATTTCCATCACTTTCTATTTTAATTTGTTTAAAAGACTTATGAAGTAAAACTCTCTTTCTCTCTCTACAATGAATGGTAAGTCAATCACAGATGATAACCCAGTTATTTTAATCAGTTTAATTCACAACCTTCTCTATTTATGGCAATAGTCCCTATAAGTGCCTGTTCAATCGTTTAAAGTTATATAGAGGGTTTTTCTAACACAATCAATTGGGTTTAAGTCCTTAAAAGACTTGTACATGAGGGTTCGAATCCTTGACCCTAAATAGATCCTTCCTGGTTGTGACTCGATAACTTCTCATGCTCAGAAATACCGTTACTATTCCTTCGTTTATAGTTTCATCTCCACTCCATTTCACTTAGTTAATTTCTTGTCAACCTAAGTATTTAATTCTTCTTTGCTTACAAATGCAATTTGTCAAATATACTCACAACGCTTCACTGATGCCTATCTAATTTAAATAAGTCACGATTCCTCCATTGAGAGAGATCAGACCACCAAACCAACACAATTTATTAAAAGTTATCATCCAAATATATTCATTCTTATATATATATATATACAGTCCAGAGCCCACATTTATATATGTGCATGTGGGTACGGCCACGTGATCGTACTAAAATGTAATGTGAAAATAAATTCTATATTTTGAGGAATCGTTATTTGAAATCTTTCTCTAAAAACTATATCTCTACAATATTAAAGTTTCTGTAGAAATTCAATTACATTCAAATACATTTTATTATGTTTCGAATCTAGACAGTCTTAACTGCTTGTTGTTCTAAGAGATCAGAATAATAATGGAAATATATTGAAACAAAGTTCTTCCATTGCGGAAAATTATTTTCAAGGCACTTAAAAAAAGCTAAAAAAATTATACTCATGTGAACAAGATATTGATTTAAATCAGATCTTCAACCATGTTGCGTTTCCTAATACCATTTTTTTTTGTTCTAAGTGCTTGAAATGTATTGAAATAGCATTATCTCTTTCGCGAAAATCTGTCTGAGCGTTTTTGAATATGAGTAAAGAATTGAGACCCATACAATCAAGAAAAGGATTTAAATCAGACCCTGGAATATGCTGTATTCCATTCAGCTATCTGTTTTGTATTGAAATATTCAATCTTCTATTTTGTAAAGCTTTATTTTGAATACATGTATGACAACTGTACGCATTTAAAGATTTGTGTGTTTCTATATCACAAAATTATTTATTTTTCATGTTTTTTTCGATACTGAAAACTTGAGTTTCTGCATGGATTTACTCGTAAGTTTACCAAAGATAGGAAAGATATATTTTTATGTATATATCTTATAAAGTATTGTTATAAAATTAAAAATAAACGCCTTTTTATTTAAACGTAATATAAAATAATAATTAATTCATGAAAGTATTTTTGATGCTCAGATTAAAATATATAAATGCGAGACCATTTCATTATTAAAATACCCGGCATTTACTATAAAATGAGTTTAAAATTTAATTTCCTTTGACTTCATTATCTACATCAAATTCATTGGTTTCATTATATGTCTTAAAGAATAATTTTTCGTGATTTGAAATTTCGGAAAAATTACTCTTAGTTTTATATTCATAATTAATAAAATGTTTACTCAATTCTTTTGAAATGTGGACATATTTAATTAATTTTATTATATTCTTCACAGTAGACCAGAATTTATATCGTTATTAAAACATCTATCAGAAGTAATTTTTATGATATTAAGGAAATAACTAATAAATTTGATTAATTAACATCTAAAAATAATTTCTTAAGTTGGACGTTTTTTCTTGTGCGTAGTTGACACCTCATTATATTAGCATGAATTTAAAATTTCTTACGATTCTACTTAAAATCCGTTTGGGTTAAAGGAGCTTAAATATAGATATATTCTAGAGATATAATAAGTTTTTAAGCATTCTTAAGACAATCCATGGTAGCAAATTCTGATGTGCAAACTTACAAACATTTTTTTCCGTCAAAAGGTGTATAATTCTCCAATTAAAAAATAAAAATGCAAAGATCTATAATTATCTTAAAAATACGGATCATTAAATGCTGTTACCAAAAATGTAACATATAGTATACATTCTTTTTCTATAATATCAGCTTCTGAATGGCTTTAAACTGAGTGTTTCAAACATTCGACGATAGCAAATTTTATGTTAGAAAGTTTCCGATTCTAAGAAATGCATGAAACAATAAATAATACAAAAACCAAATTATTAAATGCCGTCACGAAAAAAAGTTATATGTACCAGACATTCATTTTATAATATCAGTTTCACTACATGAGATTTATTTATATAAATTATATAATATTATTATATTATTTATATAATTAATTATTATTAATATTAATTATATTATTTATATAAATTTTTAAAAACAATGCTTTACTCTTAAATAAAAGTCAAATTATTAAAAAAAGAGAAATGATTATAAGGAAAAATATAGCAAAAGAATAATTTTAATGTGAATTGTTAATTTTATTTTTATAATATATAATCAGGCTTAAACTTTTTTAATATATTAATCATGTCAGAATTTCCACCTAATCTAATTCTTTATTGAATCTTAGTTGCTGTGTGAAGAGATAATCCACTTTCATCTAAATATGTGGTTTCAAATGGTAATAGATGTAGAACAGTCTCGCTTGACAAAATCGAATATTCTATTTATATGTCGTGGTCGTACCAAAAGTTACTCTGTGGAATGCCTTTTCAATTTGCCTTTTTGTAGGTCTCCGATATTAAATCGATGAGAGTTTCAAACTCCGAATACGAAAGTTCATCTGCTTTTGTGATTATATTAAATTAATTTAGTAATCTCATAGTAATTGTTACTTCCTATTTTTGAACAATCTTAATTGAATATCGATTATTTGTTCAATGAAATACTTTTTAAGCCAAAAGTGTTCAAAACTTTCTGATTTTAAACTTCAAACTTTAGATTATCAATGTAGAAATATTTCTTTGAATAAAACTAATGAATTTTGTATGAAACCTTAAAGTTCTATAGTAGATCCTCAGGATTCTATGAAACACCAATTAGGAAACGCTGTTCAGTACCATAACCCCGATATCCATCCAAAGTGATGGTAGTCATTTAATATATGATAAGGTTTGACTTTCAATAAATTTATCAAGTGTTGTTCGAATACGAAAATCGGTTTGTACCATTCGTTTCTAAAAACAATTATATAAATATTTCTTTCGAAAAATACATTATATTTTGATAGAAATAAAATTTTAAGTAATGATATGTTAAAATAAAAATTTATCCCAAATTAATTTTATAAAAAAATTGTATTTGTAAAAAAAAAAAGTTAAATTGTTAATGAATTTTTACGAGAAACAAAAAAAGAAATCAGGAAAAGTTAAGACATAAAAATGAAAGTGAATATTAAATTAGTTTTGATCAATTAATTTTAATTGATAAAATTAAGTCTTATTAGGAAAAAGTTAAAAAAAATAACTTCTTTAAGATGAAAAACTAAAATCGCCTGAACACAGTCTTGCACGCGATTTCATTAAAAAAAAATTAAATACTTGTTTATATATCAATTTTTTGCAAGTGAATTATTGAAATTCCAGATAAGTGTTTATTTGCACATTTTAATTTTCTTTTATTTTTATTTTATTTTTATTTACTTTGATTATCTCTCATTTTAAATGAGCAGTTTATTCGTGCATTAATTTTTATGCATTAATCATTCGTTTATTCGTGCATTCGTTAAATTGCATTTTTTTTCAAGTAAATAAAATTAATTCTCTTTTATAATACATGAAAACATTTGATTTCTGCTTATTATTCCAAAATCACTTAATTTGAAATAAAATTTAAGGTGATATCTCAAAATAATAGCTTTTTACTTTTTTAAAAATCAAATAATAATACACAAGAATAATTTGCCAAACAATTATGAAAAAAATTGCCACTATTTGCATACATATCTTAAAAATGTTATAGAAACGTAGTCAGCGACACATATAAGTAAATGCAATGAATTGTTATCCCCAAATTGACTGACTATCACAAATATAACTTAGCAAAAAAAGTAAGAGTATGAGATTGTTGTAGGTGACTCAGGCTTCTAATCATTGTTTGTCTTCGGTGTAGTTTAATCACTGACACAGTTTAGCAATTTCAGAGCTGAAACTTGCTCCACAGCCTTCCGATTTCTTACTCAAATCATACAGTTTAAATTCTCGCTTTTCTGTTACTGATATGAACCCCATAGAAGAAATCGTCTGTGTCCTTACTGGTGTTTTATTCGCGTTGATTATCCAATAGCAGAGATGATCTAGGTTAATTATTAATTAAAGGTAATGCAATAAAGTTACCCAACTTTAGGAAGTAATTCAATTATAATTATTTTTAAGTTCTAACTATATAATAAGTAATGGAAAACATATTTCTAAGAGTGTTAAGTGATTCGAAGTAAAAATAATGAAAATCAACTTTAAATATCAATTTTTATAGATCGAATCTATTTCATTCAATACATTACCTCAGTTCATATAGATCATCCTTTATTTTTAAAAGTACTGCTTTCTTTAATGCTTTTATTCATTTTTATTGCTCAGATTCTTATTCAAAGAGTTCAATGGATATAAATCATAATTATTTTAGTTATCGTTTTTTCAAGTGAAACTAACCGCATCTTCATTTCGTTAAATGAAACAAAATGTGTAAATAACTAAACTAATACATTAGAAATGTAGCTTTAGAATGTAATTAGAAATTCATTGATTTTGCTTAGTAAATTTTGTATATTCGACATTTGTAAGACCTTATATGGCGTTTTGTGAAACTTCCATCATAAGAACTTGGAGTTGTGGAGAGTGGACCAGCTGAGTGTCGACAAACAGGTGTAAAGAAATGAGGTCAAATTCTTTCTCGTATTTGATCAGATACTTAATGATAAACTTCAGTCGACTTTCATCTTCTGACCCCGACTCATACTTCGTTAGTTTAGTTGTTATTTCGTCAGCTGTTAATTTCATAAATTTTATTTTCTTTTAAATGTTCTTTTATTAATACATTATTGTTATCGTTGAGTTTTCCGAATGATGATTTTAAGACTTTTTATATAGCCATCGTAGTAACATTCTATATTAGTTACTTATAATAATTTGAACAATAATATTGAGTAAGTCACTATTCGATTTCAAGAGTATGTGTTCCACCTTTGAGTGTCTTTGCAGCACTCTTGCGCTCTGGTTGCTAAAATGTCTTTTTACGGTTGATCCAACGATCGAAGTATGTCGCGACGTATTTAGTGTGCCTCCATTATGAAGAAAAAACTCAGAATTGTGGTTTTTATGGCTCGAATCCTAGTTTATCATAGTAGATATCATATTGGAAAATACTAAGTTTCATATTATAGTATCTGTTTTAGAATCCAATATTCTGGCTTACGTCTGTGACCATATATGTTCTATCTCTTTCCGATGCTCCTTCTACATAATTGAAGATCAAAATCACCAAACAATGCGTGGAATTAGAAAGCGCTAGACTCAGATCATTATTGTAGGATTTATTACTGTGAAATTGAGCTCTCTCACACCGTCTCATTCAAAGGAGAAAATTAAATGGTGGACGCTTGGTTGATACGATCGTACATATCGAAAAAATTATCTCGTCTTTGATCAAGATTTACTCGTAGGAAAATCTTTCGTTCGCCCTTACTGTCATTTCTAAGAACGCAAACAATTCACAAAGTATGGCGATTACAAACTACTCTCGTTTGTCTTTTGTCACAGAAACAGACAAATGATCTCCCCATCAAACTCGACACTTAGAAATTTTTGCCCATTTTTCTACAGATATCCGATTCTTTTCGGGTAATTCCAATCCCGTAGCTGATGATTTTTTCATATGTCATACTGCCTTATGTGTGTTGAAAGATATCCTAAATGGTCTGAGGTTTTTCCAATGCATTTTCAAAGAACAGAAGCATGTATTATAATTTTTATAACGGGATTGATTTCTGTGTTTGGCATTTCAGGTATAGTTACTAGAGAATGCGGTTCACAATTTGGATCTGAACTACAATGCTCTTAGATTTTGAGAGGATGTGAACAACAAGTTAATACCTGGGTTGACGAAAAGATTTGTCCTCATTCGAAAGACTCTCCTCTATGCCATGCTACTGAAAGGTAGAAAAATGTTCTTCTCTTAGAACTTTTGAGTATACGATCCTTCCTGGAACAAGATTTGGGAACTTCCTCCTTTGAACTGTTGTACAACGAAATTTTGCTTCTTCTTGGAGAATTTTTTCAGTCTATTAAGACAAGTCTTACAATTCGTGGATTTACTCCTCAACAATTAAGGAATAACATGCAAAATATACAATCAATTTCAGATTTAAATCACTCAGTCAATAACGGTTTTAGATTTGGATAATACACTCATGTTTTTTTTCCTTAGAAAAACATTCCGTAGACCTCTGAAGCAACCATATGATGGACCTTGTAAGGTTCTGTCTTGAACAAGTGAGGCTTTCTCGCTGGATATCTGTGGAAAATATCGGTAAACAGGATCCAGTCTGCATTCGTACTAAATGACAAGTTACAACCTGTCCCTAAAAGCAGCCCCTTAGATCGTCTCATGTGTAAGATATGCTGCAAGTGGGCTGTTCTATATCCTTCGGTCAAAAAATGACTGATATTCAGTTCCGAAGAGGAGTACTGTGGCGTCCTGTAAAACTGTCTCCAAAGAGAAATAACCGGATGTTGCGGAGAAGTGAACCAGACAACTGTGGACAAACAAGTATAAAAAAGTGGATTCAAGTCTTTTTAATCAGATATTTTCGAGGAGCTTTGGAAAACTGGAATATTTGTTGAAGATTGACTCCTGCGGAGATCTTCAAAAAGTGTTAACAAGTTTATTAAAAGTTTCTAGTGTTGTCTTTTTGGTTGTTGTTCTTTTCCTGCATGACTGAGATATCAACACTTTATTACTATTCAAGTATTTTGGAAAGATAACCTTTTATTTTTTTTCCTTCTATTTAACGAAAAGACTCAAGATATCTCATTCGTAGATTATGGTATTTCATATGAATGAGTGGTTGTCGTCCCTAGTGGATGCTATAATAGAGAAAGGAAATGAAAAATATTTTAAAATATCAGTGAGCAAGGAAGAACTTGTATTTCGAGAAGGTCAAAGGAAAATTACCAAGACAGCTATGTTTTGAAACATAATCAATAAAATTCCTACGTTCCAAAGTCTAATTACAAATACAGGGTGTTTCGAAACTCATGAGTAAAAACTTAAGGGGTGATAGAATACATCTGAACAAGCCGTTTTCACCTCACAATGCACATGCAGAGAGTTAGAGTTGGTCCACTAAGCAATGCTGTAATGGAAAGCATAAAACGCGAGTTTTCTTACATATCGTCATTTCAATCGTGGATTTCAGGAACCATTTCCTTTTCCTGATAACTGTTTGATGAAATAGTAAAACATAATTTCCAAGATTTGTTCATAATATAGCTACAAAAGTTTCTAAAAAACCGAAATGTAACATCTTTAGCAGGTATCCCGAAAAAAAAAGCTTCTTATGCTTACAGAGTAAGTCACATTATTTTTATTCTTACATACGGGGCACTAACCATATACTGAGATTTAGATGACCTTCAACTTAAATAAGCAAACATTTGTTAATTTTGTACGATAAGTATTCAGTGCTAACTGCCTTTAAGAATTACTATATGTAATCATCAAAAGGCATTCATAAATCATTTAGAAAGATATTTATACAATCACCTTTCATAATAATGAGATGTTGTTACATATGGCTCAAAAGGAACTCAATCTATAAACATGTGGCCACTCGCACAAACATCAAAAATGAATTACAAATACACTCAAAGTACGGACCGAACAAAATCATTAAAAGGACAAATTTCAAAAATTGAACATCTATTAAATCATTATTAAAAAGAATAAATTCAAAAATTATAACATCTATAAAAACTCTAAAATGTCCAAGAGAGGGAGCATTCGAGTGCTCAGGACATGCGATTGCTGGTGCTCCAGTAAAGTAGATGATAAACATCACCTCTAAGTTGTAATATGGGGTCAAGGCCCGGGCAAACGAGTAAGTTTTCTCTAATCATAGAATTAATAATAAGTTGTCATTCCTATTCGTGGATTTTGATGGAAATCAATATATTAGGTCTGTTAGATCCCAAATTTATATACCCTCCAATGAAAAAAAAAAAAAAAAAAAACGACGCACCATGAAAGAGTAGTCCCATGAAGACAAAAATTGGCGGATAGGACAATTATGTACAGAATAGAAAATGATTAAACTTTCAGAAAAATTGAAGGATTTATTTCATAGTTACAAAATAACGAGCTCAATAAGGTGTTGACCCACCTCTAGCCTGGATGTAAGCTGCCACATAACGTGACATAGAGTGATAAAGACCCTTGAGGATCTACTGCGGTATGTCTTGCCAAATTTACTCCAACTGTCGGGCTAGGTCATCAACATTCCCTGGTAGATGCAGTCGCCATCCCATCATACTCCAGACATGCTCAATTGAAGACAGATATGGCTAGTGAAGGGAGTCCTTGACAAGCTGTAAGACAGTTCATTGCAACACGTGCCGTATGCGCCCTGGTATTATCTTACTGAAAAATAAGGCCAGGGTACTGCAAATGGTACGGTAGCGAAACAGGTCTCAGAATGTGGTCGACGTACCGCTGTGCTATAATTATGCCTCTAATGACGACCAAAGTTGGCCGGCTGTCAGAGGAAATGACACCCCAGACCATTACTCCTGGTTGAATGCCTGTCTGGCGTGTAATTGTGAAAGCAGAATCGGCACGCGTCCCTGGGTCTCTCCAGACACGTCGTCGATGATCCTCAAGACACAGTTGGAAGAGGGATTCATCGTTAAACACTATACGTTTTCCAGTAAGCATCATTCCAACCTGATCGAGCCAAGCACCACTGTAATCTGGCTCGACAGTCTGCATGCGCAAGTGGCAGGTGGCGTAGCGGTCTGCATGAGCGTAGATTTCGCTCTATCAGCCGTCTGTGATTAGTCATGGTGGGCACTCGTATGTGGGTCGCTCGTCTGATGGTTGATAACGAGGAATCAGGTGCTGTGACAGCTGATGTGATAATCACTCTAACCTGCCGATCTTCTGCGGCCCTAGGTCGACCGCTACAATCCTGATGCTGAAATCTGCCATTTTCCACCTTTTCGTGCCAGCATCTTCTAATCTTTACGTCGCTTCGACCCATATGAAGAGCGATTCTTCGATTTGCCCAACCTGCCGCATTCATTCCAATGATACAACCTCTTTCAAACTCTGGCAGTTGCCCGTAATAAGCTCGAATCCTAAGCAGAGGCATTTTTTCAATCGTTGAAAGGTATCCTAAACAGCAATGCATTTGAAAATTTGGCCATTAGATTGAGAATCGCTTCTTATATACTCCTGGTGAGTGTGTAGTTCCAATGAACTGTATCTCTCGCTATTCATTCATTGGACACGAAATTTTAATCATGTACATATTCGGTTCAAATGTCTTTGCATACGAAATTTCATTACAATCGGACAACTGCTTCTTGGTGCGTCGTTTTTTTTCTTTTTCTTTTCCTTTTTTTAGTTATAGAGTGTATATCTGTTGTGATGTCATATGATTATTTATTAACGTTGCAATTGGGCAAGAGGTCTACTGGCGATAGACTTCATAATTTTGATCCTCGGTCAAGTGATGAAGACAACATGTCTGCAGTCTTCTCTTTCTCCAAACTTCTTCATCTTACTAAAGTTAGAACTTGGGACCTCAACACATTTAATTTGCCTCAGCCCCGCTACATAGCAGCTTCTTAGCGGTATTAGGGATCGAGCTCGATACTCAGCAAAACGCCAGCCACAAGCTCTCGACCATGGCCAATAGGGTATCGCAGGCATCTTTCCATATTAAAAAATTATACGACTATATCAAATGTTTTTCTAAAGGTTCAGAAATGCAATATTGTTATGTATGAAAAAAAATTGATCAAAGTTTTCTAGTACATAGTACATGGCAAATTATATATTTTGGCAATATCTCTCAAAATAAATACCTATACTATTTAAAAAAAACTGTTTTGTTAGCAAAAAAATCAAAAGGGAGATATTAAATTTCAGGTTGTATGTTTTTTAATAAACTATGTTATTTCAATTAATTAATCTATTTATGTTTATAATTATTTAATTATTGTCATAATATTTTTTTACTCTTTTGTTACTAAACATCAAAAATATATTCTTAAAATCTTACATAAATTGCTAGTAATTTTTTTAAAGAATTTGCTATTCTAAGTTATATATAAAATAAACTATTGCACACCATTTTGCTATCCTTTTCTCACACAAGCGTTTTCTGAAAACATTTTGTTCAAACTAAGAAAATATTTCATCTGTTAAATAATTCATTAAGTTCACAATTATCGTGTGTAATATAGAATAATTGAGTCATTGAATTGCAAAGCTTTTATAAAGATGAAAAATACAGTTTGATTGAAAATACATTTGTGTATGGTAAATGGTTTTGAAAATATATTCATAAATATTTTTATTCGCAGGATGTAATAATAATGCAAATATTAAATTGATATATATAAGCATTAAAAGTCAACAACATTTAATTCTTCTCATGATTATAAATTCAAAAGTATCGAATAATAACTCAAACATTATAAATAGAAATCAAGAAAAACATTTTTATGAATTATACATTTTTAGGGGTATTGCAAAAAAGCGTATTTGTGAAATAAAGTCCTTTATATATTATCCAACACACTCTTTAAGCCGAAATAAACTGAAAATACATACTACGCTTTATCATTTTGAAAACAGATAAACATTGAATAATGCATTCAGACCATGTTAAAATAACCATCGAATGTCTTTAAAATGAGTTCATTAGGGAGTCCTACAAAAACATAAAAATTAATTGATATGCACTGTTAAAATTCTTATAGGTAGTTAGATAGTATTTTATTTTCCTTTTCACACAGCTTAAAACTCCAAATAAATATGTTCTTTTATTAATTAATTCTACTTTGATGGTCTTACTACAAAATAGAAAATTAATTTTCCCTTTCCAATTATTAATGTGTCTTCTCGATAAGAAAAAAACACTGTAAATTTCCGCTTAAAACCTTAAATTTTTAACATTCGAGGGTATATTTAGAAAGGGAATCTAAATCAAAGTAGAAAGATATTTCATAAAAATGACACAGGTTTGAAAATGACGTGAGTTTGAAACACAACTGCTATCTAAAGCTGTCCCTTAATTAGATATGCATGAATGATATTTCTGGCACAAAAATTAATTTGTTACGTGACAGAAGAAATAATTTCTGTAACGGTAAAGAAGGAAAAATGATTTTATTGATATATGAAACTAGAATCATCTGGCAGTAAATTATTTTTACACAGTTTCATAGGTAGCGGCACGGAAAATTGTATTTAATATGGTGAATGTTAAGACTTCTGTATTTAAACACCGATATATAAATTTATTCAGTTGCAATCCTTTAAAATAATTATACATTAAATTTGTGACATCCCTTATTGATATGAGTGAATGAAATTCTATATTTAATTAAATTATCAGTAAAAATAATTAACAGTTTTTGTAAATTCTTATATTGATTCAATAAATATATTGTTAATATGAACGTGGAGTGGTACCTGATTGGCGTCAGGAATTAAGTATTACGATAAGAAATTTTTTCATCTCAATAATGGGAACATATCATAAACGGATCCGAGTCAAGAATAGTATATATTTAAAGGGTCTGAGTCCCGACCCCGATGAGCTTTCCGACGAACACGCAACTTTCTTGTACCAAAGTCGCGTACATTACAATCTTGCTGAACTTCCATTTTCTCTCAGAACTGTAACACGTCCAATTTCTTTATCTAACCACCTACTATTCACAACATTTCTATATATATCACAATGCTGATTTACAAAAATCCTGGTTTATTCACAAAGCGAGGTTCTCAAATCATGTAAAGTCATAAAGCACCCCAAGAAGTAGTTGAAGGTTAAACTCGCATGAACAGGCTACTGAATTTACGCATAATATTCAAGATGCGCAAAAAATATAAAGACTGACAAAGTGTTATTTCATTTATTCGCTTTAAATACATTTTAAGATAAGAAAATATACATTTTCTAGTTTTTAAATGATTTACCTAAGATATTCGACTATGATTTGAGTCAATATTACGCTTCATTCGAAACTAAGGTCTATTGGCGAAGAACTTTATGATTGCGAATTATGATCACACTCCCTGGGCCTACGTGTATGGTTCTTATTACAAGTCGATCTCTTACGGTACAAAATCCTGTATCGACCAGGATTTGTTATCAAGGTTATGAGCCGTTGAGACGAAATAAATAATCAGTGAAGAAAGATCAGTTACTAAGCGTTAAATTTCTTTATTCAGAAGAAAATCAAAATTAAATACCTTCTTAAATGTGGATCGTACTTTTTTGAGTCCTTAACAATGGATTAAAATAGAGAATCATACTTATCTTAACAACAGCGAAATTGAATTTGATTCTAATCTATAAGCAGCATCTGAGAAAAGTATCCATTCTTAAGAAATCATTTTACACTTGTTTGTACTAATCTCGCTGTATCCTCTATTTCATCTCACTCTAATCACTTTAATATCTCTGATCTCTTTACAGGTTAATTTCTCTTTCACAAACTATTCTTCTTATATAATAAAACTAATTTACATAAGCAACGATTCTTTCACAGGCGAGATTCTCAATTCAAATAACGTTATAAAGTAGTCCAATAAGTTAATCAAAGGCAAAGAAGTGTGAGAAACCCTCACACTCCAAACCATCCATCAATCGCTTATAAGTCAGTTATACTCCACCAACTGGATCTCCGCAAGATGACCAAAAAATCAAACTGTTTCTATCCAATGTATTCTCGTTTATTGTTCCTTTCCATTTATATATATATATATATATATTCACACACACACACACACACACACACA
>BMAW01082737.1:229447-241454 GCA_019974015.1 Nephila pilipes
ACAAAAAGTCTTTTGAATATAAATTGAAAGCAGATGAACACAAAAACATGAAATTTGGAAGAATTGCGCCTTTAACATTTATTTATTTTTTTACATAATATTAACATCAAATATAATTTACAAATGAATAATTAAATTTGTTTAGTAGTCAACGTTTAATAAAGTAAGTTACATATTTTTCAGAAAAAAAGTTTAAATAAATGGATTTTATGTTGAATGTGTTCACCCCTACTACTGGTATATTGATGCTGCCATTGACATTCTATACAATAAACTTAAGTTGTCCGATACTGGAATAGAAAGAGTCGCTAGTACAAGGAGAAACTTTTTTTAGCTCATTTAACGTCCTCTGAATAGGAATTAAGGCAGACACCTGTCGGCCGAGAAAGCTCTAAAATTACTGTATCGGATTATGCTAGTAAATCCAAGAATATCGAAACCAAGCTAGTCAGTCCATTTTCTCCAATACCTTAACTTCAAGATATTCACCAAGAAGCCTAGTTGTCTAGAAGTCTCTAAAATGAAGCATTATTACACACTTGGACGAACTCATCACCAATAACATCCGCACATGGTGAGACATACGGATCAAGGATCTCTTCCCCATATTTTACAGAAGTCATAGTTCTTCTATGGAGCATATATAGGTCAGTTAGGCCACCCAGAGTATTTAATTCGTAGCCATTATAACATTTCTCACAAGCGTCGTCGTGTTGTATATCACTGTTGTGACTTATTTCATTTCAGATTATTGTGCCGCAACAGATATTTCTACATCTGTTACCATGATGCGTTGGGGACTTCACAATCATCAACTCTATCAAGACGATTGTAAGTGTATCTGATGATACCTGAGATCACAATTGTGTTGAGCAATAGAACACATTACTTGTCCACATAGTAATAGGATTCTATATTCTTTTCAGACGACTTCCAGTTTGCTTTGAAGAGTGATTAAGCGCTCTTTTATAAAAGCATCTTTGTATAATCTTAGATTGGTAATATCTTTTGCTTGTTCGCTCTAAATCCAGCGCAAGACATTAACCATTCTCCAAAGAAAACCGAGATTCACCTATAAGGAACACAGAAGTCTATTGGTGTCTGGTCAGGTAATGTAATCTATTGCTCAATGCAAAAGAGAATTCTAATGGCTTCAGTTAAAAGAGACAAACAAAAGGGGTCGTCTTGCATAAAGTGTTTGATTGTGAAAACATCAGCGCACCACTAATATCAAATTTTGTCGTCTCTGTTACAGCGCAATGATCTTAAATGATTTAAATCATAGTTGAGCAGTACCGCACAATAATGTTGGAGACAAATTTTATTACAATATCATTTTACTTCACAATGCATTATGACACAGCGTAGTATTTTAATTAAATTTTGAAATTTATTGAGCTCATTTTTAAGGCTCCTAATTCGATTGAAACAAGTTGATTACAGATTAGACTAAGCTTCACTTAAAAAAAATTTCATCTAAGGTACAGTTTTTGAGTTAGTAATTTATTTTTATGAATTTGATTTTGCTATTAACATCTTTTAACACCAGCTGTGTTAGCAAGTGTTGTAATATTTTACAAGAACTATTTTTACTCTCCTTTATATACCCATATTTCCTTAGAATAAGAATTGATTTACTCAAGCATTTCATCTCTTGTACAAATGTGACCTAAAAAGTGCCTATTTTTTAATACAGATGGCATTGCAAAGGGACTTAGGTGTTACCATTGTGTGATGCTACCCATTAAATGGCCTCAAAACAAATTTAATTCGGAATCATACGTTAGATTTGATTGCTGCCGCATTTTGCATCGCGGATATATAGATTAATCATTACACATAAAAGAAACAAAGGGCAAACAAAATTGTGAATCTGCTCAAAAGGTCTCATACACCAGAACATTCATGTTGACTACTTTTTGGAATAAGAAGGGAGTCATGCACATGGAAAAATGTAAAAATGATCAGTGGGTAATACTATCTTGAGTCTTCCTCCTTTCCAGTCATTAATTTTAATACCTAATTTCCCATTTATAACACGTGTAATTTTTGAGCCAGCTTCGTATTACATCAAATAAACTACGAAAACATTTATTTAAATTAAATATAAAGGTAAAAAAATTGAAAAAAAACTTTTACTAGAAATTGTTGCCACAATAATAAAATGCCTAATTTATATTTAATAGTTTTTTTTCCCACATTACAAATGGATGAGAATGGAATATACATGCTTGATTCATTTCTAGAAACTTTTACTAACGACTAAATTCAATTCACAATCACGAAATGTTGAAAAGATTTTACATGATTTTTATTTAACCAATACCAAATTATTTCAAAAGTAACTATATAGAGTTTCACGTACTTTGAAAGTCATACAAAATCGCCATTTAATAGAAATGTACTACCCGAAAATCATTACGGAATACCGAATCCATTTTCTAAAGGAATTACTCCAAAACTCGCGAGATTAAAGTACTTTATCCCACCACATTACCTATTAAATACGAAAGGGAAAAACCTTCCCGTATCACCACAGAGAGCAATAAAACTTCTCTTGGTGGGTAAATATTAAGAAGCAGGGATCTCTGTAAGTAGCTGGTCGACTGTAAGAAACTAACGTGGAATCCCTCACATTTTCCTTCTTGGCCTATTACGTGCACCTTAAGTACACCACTCGTTGAATAAAATCTCTTTTTACGGTTAACCTTACATTTGCTATTCCCCAACAAAAGCAGAGACCTGGTAATCGATTTGCATACCAGGAAACCTGAAAGCCTGCATCACAATTCACCAGTGCTGTTTTAGATGGACTGCTGTAATTACCAGGATAGTGCGTGTCAGACACTATAAGCATTTTAGTATGGCTAGCCGTTTCGCTTCAATGGCCTACCTTCACTTATATGTCACTTCCCTGTTCACTTATGTGTTGCTTTCCTGACTGGTAAATTGACGTTTATTGTGGCTAAAGCTTTTACGTATATCCTTGACCTAAAGAAAGAGGCTAATCTTACTTAGTCATGAAGAGGGTGCGTTTTTTGAATCTTTTAATTCATGTACAAAAGTTATTTTTGTTAGCCTACGCTATTAATAAAGGAAATGAAATTTTAATTAGGTATTTTATTATTTACGTGGGATAGTTTCTGTCAGAAGCATCTGGCTTTGAAAACTTATTTGTATGGAACTCACACGGTGTTGAGAATAATTATCAGCACCATGGGGTTTTTAGGTTTCTTCATTGTTTCGAGAATCTCTTGAAATGCTTTAGATATTAGAAAACTGAATTGAATTACTTACATAAAAAGAAACCGATACTGATCGTTTTCAAATATAATTCTTGTATGCAATAGGAAAAAGTTTATTTTTGTAAGAAATAACTGTTACTTATTTTCAAATTTTGATATAGGTTTGGCGTATGCAAAATATACTAAAGCATTTCATGTATTCAAAACAACGAAAAAATACCAATTCAAATTCTTATAGTGACATAAAAATTTTTTAAGAAATGATACATTTTTTAAAATAATTTAATAATTGGAAGAATATTTAATAAAGGGGAATGCATTTCTCGTTCATTTATAATTTGGAATGTAATTCGTAGTTCGTATTTCGAAACATTTATAGATTTGAACTAATTAAAAATATCATAAGGACATCGAAATGACAAGTAAACTTTAAATTACTTATAGAATAAAAATAAATTGAGTTTCAAAATTATTTTTCCTTATTTCTAAAGAAATTAAATCAAATTTCCTGCATTTTCAATTATAAAGTAAGAGTCCAAGTATTTTATTTTTTTAAAAAAAATTTAAATTTCCTACATTACCGATTTTATTACTATCAGATATTATATGAAGACTTATATGACTATTAGTCACTATGAGTTCTTCATTATCACTGAAAAAGTAAATTTTTGATGATATTTAAAATTTTTTCATTAATGTTTTCAAATATTTCCTTAGTTAGTTTACAAGACCAAATTTCAATGAACAATAAGAAAATGCTACAAAATCTCTATTAAATATAAGCAAAACATTTAAACGTGTCTTAAAAAAATATTAATCCTCTCTTAAAACTCCTAAGAAATGAAAATAATGGATTTATATAAGCTGCGGTGCTTTTTGAACTGTTCCATTAAATCACAAACATGCTCGTACAAACTTTTTTGAATATTCATCTTATTGTTTCACTACATTTGTTCTTCATAATAAATTTCCTTTCAATATTTATAAAAGAAAACTATGTTAAAGTTCTCTAAAAAGAAATTTTTTCCATGATATGTAGAAAGAACTTATTGTAGTCTTTTCTACCAAAAATATATTTGCAATTGCTAATTTATATCAGCAATAACTTTAAAAATACTTATATATCACACATATTTTTCAAATGTAATCTTATATTGGAATCTTACTTTAGATAATGTAAAATGTTAATGCATAAATTATGAATCCAAGAGAATTCTTGAAATTAACTTTCCCATCATTCGTTATTGTTTATATATATATCAAAAAACACTAAACCAGTGGGGTTTTTAAAAGTTAATAAATGTTACTATAGGTTGAGAAAATATTTGGTAATTAGAAACAAAGTCTTAAAAGTATCATAACAAACATTTCCAAAATTTAATCTGTTTAGGAAAATATTAAAAAAAAATTCAGATATACTTTTATTTAAAAATAACAGTTCAAAAAATTAAATTATTAAGTATTTATGCAATATATCCAAACAGTAGTCCAATAACCATAAATGCAGGAAAACTATATATATAAATATATCTGAACTGTTCTAAAAGTGGTTTAAATTCCAAACAAATTAAGTATGTTTTCAGTGGTCTTAATAATGGGATATAAATATTTTGTGGAAGTATTATATAAGATCAGATAAAATTCCACATATATATATATATATATATATATATACATATAAATCAAAAAAATAATGAAATTGATTATTGTTCAGTTCATAAACCTAATGACACAGTCACTATATACAGAATGTTATTCTCTTCTGTTTATTGTGGTGTCTGTTTTGTAAAATAAATGTTCTCTTAATTTATAAGATATAAGTCACAATTCGTAAAAAAATATAACTATTTAAAAGCATTCAAGTACAATATAAAGAGATTATTCATATTTAATTACAATCAGTACATATGTTTTCCAATCTCTTTGAATCGATGTCGATGGTAAAAAGAATCAATTCATTGACGCAGAAATCGATTGTACACGTCTGTAACAACAATAAACATTACGATGAACTAAAATTTACCGCTCAAACGAGATAAAAAATGTAATGTTTAGTCTCTTTCACCGAGACATGTTGCTCAACACAAGACAAATGCTCAAGAAATGTATGAAAACCATCTAGTAGGAAATAAACAGAAAAACATTGTTACCAATGAATATCCCTATAGGTCTAACTAAGCAATTGCAGCAAAATTTTCTATTTACCGCTGAAAACGTGGATAAAAATGAGTTCAAAACTTTGGCAGATATGTGATTGTAATTGTGGAGAAGCAAGATGGCTGATTTTGGTAATGGATCTCGCATTTTTTGTATCTCGACCGAATGACGAGGGCGACCTCTGAACTTTTGCCGTTCTTTCCAAATTTCCACAACAAGTCAACAGAAGGACTTGGAACCTCTACCAGGTTTAATATCCATCAGACCAACTACACGGACAGTTTTTATTAGCATTAGGCCTCGAATCCATAACTCGACATAAGCAACCCTCGCCGTGAGTCCGGGTCCTGAACACCTAGTGTACTGCTGCCACACTAAGGCCAAAAACACAAAGGAAGTTTCAAAAAAGGTTTTTGTAATTGTGGCAAGCTTCTTTACAATACAAAACTAAAAATAAGAAGGATTTTTCTAAAAAAAAATATTAAAATAAAATAGTTATACTAACAAAAGAATGTCTTGTGTCCGATATTTACAAGAGAAATTCTATTTATATTTTGCAACGACTTTTAAAGAGTGAAACTACATCAAGAACAAAGCTACCCGTCGTATGTCAAAAATTACCATATTTTAATATTTCTTGTAAAAATGAAAAATGAATCAGGTATTGGACACATACCTTTATTACATATTTCTGCTAAGTCATCTGACGCTTCACCTATAGATTATTGTGCCCTTGGTGTCCTGAAAATAGTTCCATCTGGGCACAAACCCATCATAAGTGCAAGATTTTGGAAATTGTTGTAAGAGGAGTAGCAAGTAATACCACTGTAAATTTTACGAAAGGATCTTCAATCAGGGAAAACATGATGCAGGACTATAGTTCAGAATCAATGTTAATGTCTCCAGATCAAAAAATGAAGATTATTATTCTTAACATTTTAAATATTCAATAAATGACTCTGATATCTTTCTAAAAATGGGTAAACACACTCTATAACCTTACAAAATAATTCTATCAATAAAAATCGTAATGACATTATTGATTGCATGAAAAATATTATATTTATACTTTTAAAATTTTTAAGATGTCTTTTACACAATTGATAATAGAAAAGTGATTAAAATACTATTACAAATATTTGAATTATGTAATGAATTTTAAGAAACTTTAAGCTCTCAATAGTCCCTTGTCACTCTTAAATTATACTTCATTTCTTTATATGATGGAAATTAATAAAAGATAGGTTACCTTAAGAAGGATCTGAGGGTATTTGCTTGAATAATTTATATATTTACAATTCTACGTGAACCAAACCATATTGATAACATGAACTTTAATATTAGAAGTTAACCGAATAGAATGAAAGATCTTAAGTATAGAACTTATGAAAGAATATGCAAATGATTAATTCTTGGCGGTCATTAATTGAATAGCTGGAGCTTCAGCTAATTTCACCGGAACATCCGAATGGTGTACAAAACAGTGGACATTCCAATTCTAAGGTATAAGGTAAGGTAAGGTTCCGTCGATCCAAGTGAACTGTTTCAATACCTCTCAGATGGATTCGTGAAGCATAAGTAAATATCAACGTTTGAGAGAATACATTGGATCAAGGAAGCAGTGTGATCAAGTAGCAGGGTTGCTCAACATTTGGGTCGAAGTGTTGCTACCAATCGATGATGTTGGCAGGAATAGGTTAACTATGGTGGCACATAACGTCAAGAAGGTGGCGGTCGACCAATAGCGAACACAGAAAGCGAGGACAATGTGATCATCTTTTCGGCACTCACAGCCCCTTGTTTTATATACATAAGTTTGTATAAAGATTGCCCTAAATTATAAGATCGTAATAAATTATTAACATACAAATAAAACAAATTTGAACATTTTGAAAAAGAAATTCTCTAGTTACTGCATATATCATGATTACTCTTATTAAATTACTTATATAAATTAAAGTTATTTTATTTGTACATACACACACAGACATACTTTTTTTCTTTTCAACATTTAGAAAGAGAAAGAAAAAGGTTTTCAGCTTATATAAGCATTACTTATATTATGTATTTCAATCACTTTTTGCATATATTGTCAAAAATATTTATAAGCTCAAATGAGAAAATAACTCCTGCAATTGTCTGGAGGAGTAAATTACAAGTGAATAATAATTAAAAAGTATCAGAATAAAAAATTAATTTTGTGAATTCGGATTGATAAAATATATATTTAAAATTAATGCTAAATGAAAAATAGGTATTTTAATTTTATTATATTACTTAATTGGTTTCAATAAATAACGATCTTTTTTACAGTTTAATAAAATTTGCAAGCAGTATTATTGAGGAGCTGATGTGGAGTTGTGTGGAGAAATTTTCTGACAGTTTATTTCCCTCTTAAATTCAATATATATAATCCATATATCTCATATTCATCTTTAAAGAAAATTAAAACATTGAAATAGCTCATTGTATTCTAATTTTATGCATTCATGTATTTAATGCTTGACATTAAATAACGCTATCTTTTCAGTTAAATAGTCTTATGCCTTAACTGTAATTTTGCTTAGCAGAAGACGATTAAGGATTAATTTGATTCCGAAAAAATCGGGAAACAATAGATAAAAATCTTGAAAAAATGTGTTTGTCTAATCTCTCATTAATAAAAAACCATTTGGCAGAGATTAATGTTAATTTAGTTACCTTCAGTACAAAGAGTAGTCATTTTCTGGTCAGCTATAAATTTTGTCACTCCGTTTGACACACAAACCTAAGCCATTTATCTTCTTTGAATCATCATTTATCGACTGAAGTCCAGGTTGCTTGTTACAAAAGATTTTGACATTTAGTGACTTGATACAGCAAAAGCCTATTTGTATTCCCCCCTCTTCTGGCTATCGTTCAATAACGTTTTTTTTCTCTCTCCCCCAAAGTGTCTTCTTGTCATGTATTATTTTATGTTTGATATCATCTCTACTTTGGTGCATCAATACAATCATCTGCAATCAGATATATTAACTTCCTTATCGAAAGTCACTTCACTCACCCTTAATGCAGGAGAAGGGTGTAATAGAGAACAGCTGGGTACGCCCTCTTCATGTCCCTTGCCTCTTTTCATGATCACTCCTCTTTTTTAATCTAACGCCTTCCACTTTCTATTGTTCTCTCGCCTGTTCTTATATTATTTATGATTTCGATTTAGGGAATGTGGGGCTCTTTATAGAATATTCCAGTGGGACTAGCGACCTTAAAGTGCGAGAGTGCTTATGGATGGCTATATATCTGATAAAATGACGTTGTCATACAAATCTGAATTGATGTGGCTTCAGTATAGTGGTTGGAAGGAACCGTCACTGTTGCATGCTATGCTTAGCATCGCTACTATTTTATGTATGAGAATGTTCAGTCATCTGCAAAGTCTGGAATCATGTATTACATGGATACCAGTTTTTGTTAGTTAGCTTAACTATACTAATGGATGAGAAAGTTTTATGATCTAATGTAATTATTAAAATATGAGACTGGAGTCGAAGCTGTTTTGGCTATTAAAATTATCACGTTCAGTGTAAGCAAACCGATATTTAAGACATAGAGCATTGGATTAATGGGTATTGCTTTATCTGGACTATTTTAATGGAAAGATGTTTAATTAATGCTTTTAAATCTAGAATTGTCAATAGTAAATTTTTTACAAGATTCCGGAATATTTTGAACATTCTAAGGTATCTCTTATTAATAATACATATTTCATGCAACTCTGATCAGATATGACTTTAAATTAATTACTACAATAATGTAAAGAGTCAATGCGTGAGAAAAATTTAGAACGTTTTCTTCGGTAGATATAACGAAGAATAGTAAATGAGACAATACACGAGTTTATGTTAGAATTAATAGAGATACAGCGATTTTCAGAATTCATGCATAAAAACACTGATGATATTTTTGTCATCTTCATAAATATATACTTGAAAAACTATGCATGTAATCTCCATCGATAAGAATTTCCCTATAGTTGCTGAGTGAGGAGATTTCTAACCAATAGGTTCCTGTTTGAGCTAACAAACACCTATCAGTGGGGGTTTATCAAGCAATAGCATGTCCTCTCAAAGCCTGAAATTCTTCCTCATTATTGATTTGATCCCCGCTTAGAAAGCAATGATAGCCTTTCTGATCTATTTCTCACAGTAATGGGAGAAAAGGGTGGCATATTTTCCAACCATATTGCAGATCGATAGCGTGTAAGGATTAAAATATAAATAGGAGCATGGATCAGCATTAAATTCCTTCTGGGCTTTACTATAAAGATACGTGATTTAATGAATACTTTAAAAGCATCTATATCCGTTGTTAAAACATTTTCGAACATTAAAATAGGTTCATGTAGCATTTTGAGAGTTATGTTAGTTCCTACTGAAAGGTAATATTGGAGACAGTTATAAAAGTTTACATTCTAACTCAATAAATCATGCTTTGAAAATTGGGTTAAATATTTGCTATTTTCAAAGTTATTTCTTTAAAATTCTCTTGTCAATGATTTTTTATATGACTTGTATTGGTAAAATGATATATATATATTCTCCCTATCTGTAATTACTGTAATATTTTTTAATATTTTGAATAATAAGGGATTCCGTATCTTTCACGTTATTGTTTTTACAACTAACTTTTTTAATTTCAAATTTAAAAGAATTTGTATAGTTTTAAATTCTTATTTATTAATATGTTTGAAATTAACTATGAATTACGAAGATATAATGGTTCCAAGAATAATTTCTTGTTTAGTATGTAGAGCTTTTATTTTTCTAATTAGAATTTTACTTTGCTTAAATGTGAAATTTAACTTTTGGTATTTTTAATAATTATACACTTCGTTTAAGGAAACTTTGTCTCTTAATAAATGAGGTTCGATTTGAATCTTTCATTGCACCACTCTTTATCTTATGAAATGGGGAACTCAGATTTTGTTAACACATTCTATATTCTTTAAGTACTATTTATTTTATTCTTCAAACCACATATATTAATAATATCCCACTCAAAAAAATATAAATAAAATGTTACTTTGGGGATTAAAGATATTGGAGCATAAAGCACATACAATCAAAGAACCACATATAATGGACATCTCTGTATTTTATTTATTAAAACTGAACATTTTTCCAAGTACAACCATTAAGGTGTAATTACATTTTTATTCTATTTTAACATCATGAATGAGTATATATTTCTTGTTGAAGGTTAAATATTATTGATTAATCTTAAGGTGAATCAATATTCTGTTTTAAATTGGCGAATTTATATTAAAGTCGTTGCACAAGCTTCACATAATAATTTATAAAAATACAGGGATTATATTTATAATGTCTAATCATTATTCTTATACATATTTTGCTTATTAAGCGCTCGAAAAAGTAGTTTCTGTACTAAAAATTATATTTATATACTTTTATATGTTAATAACATATATTAAAAAAATAATAATTATTTTCAATAAATTACTTGTAGTAGATTATAAGGTTTGAAATAAATGCTTCTGAAGTTAAAGATAATACATACATGAGATTTAAATTTTATAAATTTTGATAGTTGAATATTTACTTGAACATTTATTACATATTTTCGAAATGAAATGACATATTAAAGTCATTGGTGTTTTAAATCTCAAGTAAATAATGTATTGATTTAATAAATTGAGTATGTAAAAGTCATTAGCATGTTTAATCAAATTCTCTTCAGCCACAGATACAATGTATAGGGGTATATAACTTTAATGGATCTACTCTTGGCTCAGATTCATCCAATAGTTTTGTAAATAGAAGAATTATTGGATGAACTGGAGCCAAAACGGATAAACGAATTTTTCAAAGACTACAGTTTTTGATTTCGGATATAGCAGCTAAAAAGTGCTTGTTGAGCATTGCATTTGCTATATTTTACATGTTCTTAATCTTTTTTTTCATCTTGATCGTAGACTCACATTCTTATACACTATTACACACCGATCTCAGAACTTCTTTCCCCTTTATTATCTGTATATTATTGCATATATTCTAGCTTTTAAATGAGTTCAAATACTTATGAATGCAAGTATACAATTGTAGTTTTTTTTTCAATTAATAATTTTTTAAAATTACAGATCGGAGCATTCTACTTCTAGCATACCGTTGAAAAACTTACGACATTTTTATCAGTCACTTCTGTTTGGAAAATAAAGTATTATTTTGACTACATCAGGCTTGCAAAATTCAATAAAGATTACATTTTAATCACTGAGACTACTCAGAAGTATTTTTTTTTAAATTCGCATCAATTTAGGCATCAATGAGAGACATAAAATTTATTCTGAAGAGTTTGGAAATTTAAGATTTCTTTGAATATACCAAAAATATTTGAAAAATTGCTAAAACTCTAAACTATAACTGAAAAGAGGCAGATTATAGCTAATAGGGAAAATATGACTTTCTAACGCTCATTACATGACTTGAAAATTAGGTATATATATATATATATATATGTATATATATATACAGATTTACTTTTATGTCTCTCATTGATGCTTAAATTGATGCGAATTTAAAAAAAAATACTTCTGAGTAGTCTCAGTG
>BMAW01082737.1:241854-318843 GCA_019974015.1 Nephila pilipes
AACTTCTTGGTTCATTTGTAAAATTTTTAAAAATTTGTTATTCAATTTATACTTAATTGAATAACAAATTTTTAAAAATTTTACAAATGAACCAAGAAGTTATTTCAAAAGTTAACAATATAAAAATAAAAGAATCATAACTGAACCATTATGAAATAAGCCATAAATCTGACAAATAATAGACACATAAAAATATCAAACCTGAAAAATGAATGACAACATATTAAACAAACTTAACTGTAAAAAAAATATACAAAATGTAATATAAAGAAAAAGTTGACCGATGGTTATCAAATTTCGTATGCAAAGACATTTGGACTGAACATACAAATGATTAAAATTGGGTGTCTAATGAATGAATTGCGGGAGCTACAAAGCATCGGAACTGCGCACAAAGCAGGTTTATATAAGAAGCAATTCTCAATCTGATGGTCGAATTTCCTGTTGTACTGCGATTTCTTTCAACGACTAAAAAACTGCCTCGCCGCAGGATTCAAGCTCACTTCACTTCGAGCAACTGTCTGAGTTTGAAAGAGGTCGTATCTTTGGATTGAAAGAGACAGACTGGGCAATGCTGGGAATCGCTCGTCATATGGGTCGAAGAGATGCGTATTAGAAGATTCTGGCAAGAATGGGTGGACAATGGCAAATTTCAGCGTCATAATGGTGTCGGTCAACCTAGGGAGACAGCAGATCGGGGAGGACAGTGTGATTGTGAGATCAGCTGCCACAACACCTGATTCATAGTTATCAACCATCAGACGTGCAACCCGCACACGAATGGCCACCATGACCATTCATAGACGGCTGATAGAGCGAAATCTACGCTCGTACAGACTGATACGCCACCTGCCACTTGCGCATGCACACTGTCGAACCAGATTACAGTGGTGCTTGGCTCGATCAGGTTGGAATGATGCTTACTGGAGACGTATAGTGTTTAGCGATGAATCCCGATTCCAACTGTGTCCTGTCGATCATCGTCGACGTGTCTGGAGACGCCCAGGGCCGCGTGCCGATTCTGCTTTCTCAATTACACGCCAGACAGGTTTTCAACCAGGAGTAATGGTCTGTGGTGGCATTTCCTCTGACAGCCGGCCAACTTTGGTCGTCATTAGATGTACACTTACAACACAGAGGTACGTTGACGACATTCTGAGACATGTTTTGCTACCATTTCTTTTGCTGTACCCTGGCCTTATTTTTCAACAAGGCAATGCCCAACCATGTACAGCACGAATTCCTATGAACTGTCTTATAGATTATCAAACACTCCTGTCGCTAGACAAATCTCTCTTCAATTGAGCTAGTCTGGGTTATGATGGGAAGGCGACTGCATCTACTAGGGAATGTTGATGACCTATCTCGACATTTGGAGCAAATGTGGCAAGACGTTCTGCAGGAGGAGCTTTATTACTCTATACCACGTCGTGCGGCAGCTTGCATCCAGGCTAGGCGTGTGTCAACGCCTTATTCAGCTCTTTAATTTGTTACTATATAACTCTAAATTTAATCATTCAATTTCTCATAAATTTTAATAATTTTCTATTCAGTACATAATGTTCCTATCCGCCAATTTTTGTCACCATCGGACAACTCCTACTTGGGGGCGTCATTATTTTTGTTATAGAGTTTATATATATATATATATATATATATATATATAACACATGGATCAATAAGCCCCGAGACTGTGCGGTCGTTTTTTTGCGATTTCCTCCTTCAAACGCACCAGCAAGTCAATATAATAATCACTGTTGATCGATTTACCTTTTTCGAGGTAGTCAATGAAAATCACGCCATGCGTATCCCCAAAAAACTGACGCCATGACTTTGCCAGCTGACTGCTGCGTTTTCGGACGGCTTTCGCCAGCTGTGCGCCACTCAGATGACTGCCGCTTCGACTCTGGAGTGTAGTGATGTATCCATGTTTCGTCCATGGTCACGTAACAACGCAAGAAATCTTTTTTGTTGCGAGTAAATAGCGACAAACAACTTTCTGAATCATCGACTCGTTGCTGTTTTTGTTCCATCGAAAGCAATCGCGGCACCCACTTGGAAAAAACCTTTTTCATGCTCAATGTTTCATGAAGGATAGTAAATACACTTCCATATGATATCTGTGTCATCTCAGCAATCTCACGGAGCTTCACTTTACGATCTTTCCTTATAATTTTTGTCACTTCACTCACATTTTCCGGTGTAACGGCTTCCACAGGTCTACCCGAGCGTTCCGCGTCATTTGTGTCGGTACGACCACGTTTAAACTCGGCAAACCACCGACAAATCGTTGCTTTTGATGGACAAGAGTCCAGGTAACATTTTTCAATCCATTGTTTCGCTTGCACGGTGTTTTTACCCATTAAAATACAATGTTTTATCAAAACACGAAACTCGGTTTTTTCCATTTTTTAAACAAACTACAAAACGACTTTACTCCAACCTCGATAACTCAGCTGTTTCTGGTCCGATCGACTTAAAATTTTGACACGTTTCAAGCAAAGGTTAGTACTCTAGAAAGATCTGGTTACTGGTTTACTACGAGCGCCATCTCTGGGTTAGTCTCGGGAGTTATTGATTGATGTGTTATATATATATATATATATATATATATATATGTGTGTGTGTGTTTGTGTGTGTGTATATAAACTCTTGTTCATAAATAATGAAATCCATGAAGGAAGTTGGAGAGTGAATATAAACTAGCAACCAATAGAAATTCATGGGTGTTACTGAATTTCTTAAAATTTCATAGTCACCATACGTTATTGAGATGAACAGCATCCTCTTAACTGTATATTTAAGTGTATAAATATTGAGCTGTGCTCAGTGTTTAAACTTGTCTATGATTCTCTGCCAATAATAAACCATTAATGACAAGTCTTAATGCCTCACAGACAGCTGTGGTCATTGTATAAACAAGTTACTGAGTTTGAACTAGGAACAATGACCGATATTTGTTAAGTTTTCTCTCTTAAAGCAATCTAGCACCTTGAATGATCCGCAATTTCCAGACAGTGGTATGAGATTTAAAGCAGTTGACTCAAGAGTTGAAAATTTAACTGTGGGATTCAAAATGGGACGATAGACATCTCATCTGCAAAAAATTCACGGTCTGTTCGACATCATTTCGACTGTTGGAAGAACTCTGGAACACTACTTCAAGTATATTGTTGTCTACTCTAAAATTTCGTTGGTATTGCTGCACCGTGGACAGCTTACGAATGTTCTTTAATGCAGGATTTCCCTTTCAGGAAGTCATAGATTCCAGAAGCATCAATGATCTCTTCCATGTAGACCTTGACGTATCTTTTAGAAAAAAATTCTCACTTTCAATATATCCTACGGTAATTTTGTATATATTAATAGTCGCATTTGCGTGAGACGCTGTATAAATTGATCATTATCTTCCTGAGTGCGTTATCCAACGTTATACTAGAAGAACGCGATACATGATATTTTGGCGGACCATTGGATATCATGAACAATCTTGACAGCTAAGAATTGTGAGTAATTTCTAAGACTACCAGTATATCAGTGAAGTTCAGGAGCCGGAAATCGTACATTTCCTTTAATGTATTCCTGTAGCTGTATTCCAATAGAACATTCCTGGTAGACATACTGTTGAGAATCCTGAAGCTTTCTTTAGAAATAATATCATCAAAGTCCCGTGGCTGATACATATCAATTTTAAATTGGTATAAAAGCAATCTAGAATAACTTTTGAAGGTACTGATTCAAAATCTGATTGTTTCAATGGCACGTCGTATTGAATTTATTACGAAGCGCATATCTTTTATCAAATACTATTCGCCATTTTCAAGTAACACTATTTACTTATTGAATAAAATTGATTGATTGTTTATTTGTATGAACATAAATAATTTGTGGAATAAATTTCTTTCAGTTCTGATGAGTCTTTCATGCTGTTGCAATTTATTCAAACAAGAAACGCACGCACGCATGTACACTCACACTCACTCATGCACTCTCTCTCACACACACACACGCACACACACACATATATATATATATATGTGTGTATATATATATATATGTGTGTGTGTGTGTGTATGCGTGGTAAATTTGCAAATGGAATAACACACAATTACATTGTATGCAAGGTACATGAATTGTCTTATTATTGTAAAATAACCAAAACAGTTGAGATCCGAAACCAAAATTGATACCATAGTTATTCAAATAGTACTATGCAGTGGGATTAACTAACTAATTTGATAAATTGTATGCATATTGGCGTTTGCTCGATATAAAATTGGATATCCCCAACATAACAAACGAAACTAAATATAAATATACCTTCTAATAAATGTCAAAGTAAAATGATGAAGGATATTTTAACGCCAGGAGGTCGGTTCTTGAATGGTAATCAAATGTAGAGATAGCAGTTTAGCATATAAAAAAAAACTTAAGTAAAAACTGTATTAATTAATTTAATTTAAAATAGAGATATATATGTGCAATTATAGAATTTTCAAATTTTGGTAGCGTATTATTAAAATAGCACTCGAGCTTTTAATGATAAGAAAAAATAAATATATTGCATTGATCATGTTATAGTAACGTCTTATACCTATAATTAATTCGTATTGTCATCTATTTGCAAGAAAAGAATAATTAATATTTATTAAAAAAAATTGTAGAATTTAAATTGCATTGGAATGCAATATAAGTCTAAATCTGCTTCTTTGTTCGTGATTGATAACTTAAAAGTTTTGAAGAATACCGGATGAGATTGTAGCCTTTTTCTTCATCTCGGAACTTAGATTCTAGATTACAACGTTCATTAATAAAAGCCTTTTACATGTTGTAAAATTAAATATTTCTTTCATTTCAAATGTCTAGAAATTAATGTCAAATTACAAATGCATGACAAACAATTTATGACATATCTAGAGATACAGTCGCATGAAAAGGTCGCATTAGACTGTATTTTATTTCTCTCGAAGGTTTTTCATATAATCGAGATTCAAATTAGTGACAATATATCCACGAAATAAAGTGCAATCTTTTCAAATAAAATTGCATCATTCAAGGAGGAGTGCTAAGTATCACAATTAGACTTTCTGAACAAGTATTTAAGTTTGAAACTCTTATTCGACAATAGTTGAAAAAAAATATGGGAAATCTACAGGCTAGTTTACACATGTTGTTTTTCATATTGCTTCCAAATGGAATGTAAATAATTTAATTCTATAATGTTTGTACCAAGCAAATCAAAATAGTACAGAAGAAATTCTTAGATACATTTTAAATTCAATCCATACATGCCTAAATCCATACGACCATCCCTTCGAAATAAAGTATAATGCTCCTCAAATCATTCATTGAAACTATTTAAAAGTTTGTGAACTCATTTGAATTGATAATTTTCACATGATTGCTGTTGATTGTTATGTTATTAGATAATTCAATTTCTTTTGTGATAATTCATTTTACGTGATTTGCTTACCTGTTGCATGTAACAAAGTTCTTTTGGAAATCAGGCTCTTCCATACCGACATATGAAATCAATAAAACAATGGCCTTGGTGAAGTCCAGTACCCTATAATTAAGTCAACGATGAGAAATAAATGCTAATTTCTAATTTACATTTTTTGCTCTTTTTTTGCCCTTGAAAACATAACGTAACTGAACGCAATGCGTGCATAGTGCTTTGTAACTTATTGAGATAAGTCGGGCAATATATTGATAAATTTTACGCACGTTTTACGATGAATGTTCATGAGTATTCAACCCTGATTTAAATGAAGGGTAAAGTCCTTGGTTATTTAGTTCAACGATTTAAACATAGGAAAGTAGGTCTAGTTAAAAAGTAATCTCTTATTGATAATTCATGCGCATATAAAGGCGAAATTAGTGAGTTATTTTTATCGTAAATAATTATATGTGTTAAATAAATAATAATTAAAACAATATTAACGATCTCCGTTATGATTTAGGGAACCTACAACATTTTAAAGCTTTGCTTCGAAAAGTTTCTCCTTTTTTACTGCAGCTAGGATATTTTCATATTAAAGTTTAATGTGTAAATGAAGTTCTGATCTTAGTTAATAATATAATTTTAAGTAAGAAGTTTCGAATTCGGACAGCAATTTTCAACTTTCAATTTGAAACAAATACTAACTTGAAATAAGACACTTATAAAGCTATAATTATATTCTGTAAGACATTAGATACTATAATTTTATATTAAACCAATAAAAAAAATAACTCTTTAAGATTTATTAACTGAAGAGTAAAAATACATATAATTCCCTTACAAAAATACTACTTAAAATTAAATTAATGAGAAGTAAGCAGTTTTTTTAAAATATCTAGTCTTAATGATTTTTTTTTATATTTCAGCTGTTAGAGAAATAGAAAATAATTAAAGTTTGTAAAATTCATCAGAATTTTGTATTCCATAATTTCAATTTCAAGAACTTAAACTAAAATCTTTTAATAATCATAATTTTGAAGAATGCAACTTTAAGTATATTATAAATAAAATATGTTGTCTCTTTAGAGTTAGCGTGATTCTTTAAAACGTGCAAAAAGTTCGGTGTATAGTATTAACTAGTTTTAAGAAAATCCGTGAACATGTACTAATAGCTTAAATTCTGAAGAACATGAAAACGTTTCTTAAAATAAGTGTTCACCGTTTGATATTTATAATTAACATTTAGTAATTTTCACTCTTGTTGTTTCATTCAACCACGCAACTCCTAATTTTAAAAGGTCAATTTTCAACAAAGTATTCATCAAAAGTATAAAATTTTATAAAAATTTAAAATATAAAATTGTAAGACACTTTGGAGTAGCTATGCTGTTCATTCTTACCAAGGGAGAAATTCAGTAAAAATATACTTTTGATGATATCGAATATCAAAATAAAATGAAATATTAGTAGAGAAAAGTTTAAAATATTAGAATTTTAGCATGCATAATATCTCAATGTTTCAGTGAATTCCAATATAAAAAAACATTTCTGAAGTTGGATTTTGCTGTATAATGTTCCACAAAGTTTTTTTATTACTGTCAGTAAATATACAGTCTGGGTCAAAAGTATTAAGCACTTTAATATTTTTAAGTTATCTTTAAAATTAACAGCCTAATGTAAATAGTTTTACCAAAAATATTATTAATTTCTTTCTGTTTTAAAGTCATTTCAGTATGTATAAAATAAAAGTGCACAAGCAAATAAAATTTGAATTTACTTTTAAACGTTTTTGAATTAAAATGAGTTTTGCTAAATCTCCTAGCTTCATAGTTTTAGTCACGTTTCTTTATTATATTACAATATTCAGTAGATAATCTTGAAAAATCAGAGTGTTAATAATAGAAAATGCTAAAATGTAAAGAACTTAGTGTTAAGCAACACCATCAAATCCTGATGTTAACATTTACAAGGAAAATTCCAAGTTTAGATTGCCAGGAAAATTAAATGTTCACAGCATGTTGTACAATATAATTTGAGATGTCTTAAGGAAACAGTTTTACACTTGAATTAAGAGTCAAACGAAAGTTACTTCTAACCGTGAAGTTCAAACTTTGATACTAAGATCAATAAGAAATAGAAACAAATCTTGCAGATCTACAGAGATACTTGTGAGTATAAGGTGCCTAGTTAGCTCACGCAAAGAAACAAGGGAATAAGGTTGAATTAGGCTTTATTGCGCAAACTTTCAGAACTGCAATGATCAAATATTATTTTTAATCATGAGTCAAATTTTTAAGTAAACTTTGTTTTATTTCTATTTCAAACAGAAATTATCCTTCAAACATGTACAATAAATGTTTGGTAACATCTAGTCTCACAAAAAGGATCAATTTTCTCCTTAACTATTATGTATTTGTTCATGCTGTGTACTCACTATGTGACAAAGAATAAATAAAAAATGCAATACAAATGTGTAGCTTAAACTTATAGGAGAAGTATCAAGATCAGTGGATGCATAGGATGTATGAATAACCAAACTATGAATAATAAACCAGGGGAAGAATAAATAACCAAAAAAAATCACTTATGTTATTGAAACTAATCTAAAACCATCGGCTTGTAAATTATTCGCTAACACAAAAGGAATTTCGAGGCCAATTAATTTCGAGGAGCCAGACAATTCCACATATCTGTAACAACAATGCAGTGGTTTCTTTTTAAGAATATTGACTTTTTAAACTGGGGACCACAATCCCCAGATCTTAACCCTGTTGAACAGTTGTGGATGCTTTTAATTAGGCCTAAGCTACACCAATACTCAGAAACATCTAAAGTGTTGCTTGAAATGATCTAGAAAGAGCTTGGAATACCATAAATTTTGAAGATTGTTGCAAACTAGTGGCTCGTATTCCGAGTAGAATTGCTGCTGTAATTAAATTTAAGTATGTATACATTAAATACTAAATTGTTATTTACTATTGCTTACATTCAATGATATAAAGTTTGATTTATATTTCTCTCATAGCTATTTAAAAATAGAAACATTTTTATTCAGTGCTTAATACTTTTGGCCAAGATTATAGTGTTAAAATTATTTTATTCAATTACGTTTAACTAGGATAGTTAGAACCACTAAAATAACTAAAATTATGATTGATTTATAATAAGTAATGACAAATGTAGAATATTTTTCTATAAATTGTCACTAATGATGTAATGGTATGGAATAAATTATGCCGGTTCACTTGAAAGTTATCAAGACGAAAGCTTTAGCAACCACTGTAACATAATGTTTGTGATAATGAGCTAATGGAAGGAGAGGTTTCAATCGAAGCGAGTGTTTGTGTGCTCAGAATCTACCAGTAAATACTCGTTGTGTAGTGGGGGCAAGCCATCTTGTTAGCGTGGAGAGGACGTTAGTAGAGTAAGGTGCTATCCAGGTGTCATTTTTGGCACTTGACACTGATTTAAATTATTAGGTTCGTCGCCAATAACATCATTGTAGCTCCTAAATGCGACGTTAATAAGCAACCAATCAATCGAATACAAAATACAAATGTTTTAATTACAAACATTTTGTTGCTACTTTTCAAATTGAACCACACAGTGGATGGCTTACGATAAAACTGAGTTAAAATTTTTATATTTTCAATCATAAATTTAATCTGAAATTGAAAGTTAATACAGGCTTAAAATATCTTCTTACTAATATAAAGCAAAATGATTTTATGTATATATATATATTCTGGTAAATAATAAAATTAATTTGAAAATATTCTAGTAATATTTATTTTATCACTGTATTTTCGAGGTATTGAGAAGGCAATATTTATTTTATTATTACTATCAAAACACATAGAATTGTAATTTCATTGCTTTTTTTGTACAGTATTTTTTATTTTATAAATAATGCAGTATTGCCTACTGCAATGTTATTACAATTACACTCATACTACAACAATTTAATTATTACTTTCATTAGCTGAATCATATAGTTATGATGACCAAAATGATTTAAAGCAACTCAAAAATATTACAACTTATAATATAAGTTCATTTAATATTATTTGAGGAAACTGTTCAAATTCTTAAGGAAACCATCTGTCGTTATTGATTTTTATGAATCATTTTCCCTCTTATGCATAGAACCACTTTTCTTCTCATACTTAAAACGAATTTCTCCGATTTAGCGATGGAACTCAAGAGGGGATCTGTTTCCAAATGGATGCATATTTATGAATGCAGAATTAAAAGTCGGCGTTTCAGAAGAGTTTCATCAGTTAATTAAAAAATATAACTCAATATGAAAAAGAAAATATATGGAATGAGCATGTTACTCCTGAAAAAACTTATGAAGCTTTTAAATATACATATTTAATACCAACTCATTGAAATTACATTTCCATAGTTCAAATATGTAATAATACCAGGTTTATTGGGTTGATACTGGGAACATATTTTGAAAATTTAAGTTGAGGGGAAATAAACTTCCTTTCCTTTCATTTCGTTACATTTTCTAAACTCAGAAATGTTTCAATAACTTTTTGAATCGACTTATTCAAGGAAACTTCAGTTATGGGAATAATAAGAAAGTATATATGAAAGAAAATGTTAAGTTTTGCATTTATTATTTCAGAAAATATGTCAATTTTTCTTTCAATACAGTGATAGCAATATTTTAGAGCTTATTACTTGAATTTGTCTCTAAAGAAATTCTTTCATGTATATGTTGCAAAAAATTTTTCTGAGCTTCATTAAATAATCGTATAGTTTTATGTAACTTTTAGTTCTCCTACCAACAAAACTGCTTTAAGTAATGTTTGATAAAAAAAAAGATGTATTACTTTTTCAAGATTAAATTGCTTTAAAATAGATTTCATTTATTAAAAAGAGTTGTATGCATTTAGAAATAATTTTCCCTAACATTTAATTATTTAAAAAGAATGTTATACTAAAGAATTACTTATGAAAATTGCTGCTTTAAAATTTTCAAAACTATAAATTAGTTACTAGAAAAAATATTTGTTCTTTCCTTTAAAAATCTGAAAAATGTTGTTAATTATAATACACATTAGTCTTCTTCTTTTTTTTTTTTTTTGCAAAAATCATTTGAAAGTATTAAAATAATCCACGCAGATGTATATCTATGAGTTTATTTAACTAATTATGTTAGGAATATCTAATGATTTAATCGACTGAAATCATTTTTATTCTCAAAAATAAGTAACTTAAATAAAATAAAAAGAAAGAAGAAAGAACCTTAGTAAAAAATCTCAACATTTTGTTAGAAAACATAGAAAGAAATGACCACATTTCTTTAGTTTATTTTTTTTAAAAAAATATTAAATTTAACTAAGGGAATTTCATATATATGCATTAATTATAGTTTCACTGATTTCATTCACTACTTCAAAAATTAAAAAAGTACAGAAACTAAATTCCTGAAAATCTTATACGTTTTATAAACTTTTTTGAAAATTCTATAATAGTTTATTTTTAGATATGGTACTCTTACAGTCACTCACTATTACAAATCTGAATGGTGAAATATTTTCTTTGTGCGAAAAATACATACTGCTAGAGGTAATTTTAATGAATGAAAAACCAAATAATTGAGATAACAGCATCTTTGTATAGTAAAACATTTCGATTTCAAGAATCGTTTTCAATCACTAATAGCTTATTATAACTTCTTTGAATGTCGCTATTGAGTAGCATCTACAGAATTTATTGTGTTTCATTATTCGATATTTCACACTCTTCTGCAAACTCTCTCTAATAATCTGTTGATTACCTGCTCCAAACTGGCCTCGAGCGCACTTTCATACTTCTGCTCCCTCGAATTGTTAATTGGGAAAGCAAATCCACTCTAATCATTGGAAAGTTAATTTTCGTTCGACATTTTCACTATCCATAGTTATATAGCAATGGGATCGAAAGGATTTATCATTACAGTGAAGTATTTGCTCAAAATCTGCATAAGTTTATAAAATGCAGAGTTGCATCGTTAAAATTTCAGGTTGCAACGTGGCTTCATCAAGTTGTTCCTTACAAGCTCGTTAGAATCACGTCTCTTATAGCATTTATTACCTGCACTAAACTTCTATATATTTCAGATGTCCCTTGTTAGTCATAGGAAAGCACTGGGACTACATCACAATACTCAAGGGATATGTGTGGCTGAGTGCATTGTAAAAGTTTGAAGAGGAGGACTGCAGAATGAAGAGAACGAGTTTCGTCACAGCACAGAATAGTGCAAACATTTGCGATTATATATTGATATATAATTATATCACTCCAATCAAAAGTATTGCTTGAAAGTCTTGGATATTATAGTATTTCTAAAATATTCTGTACGCATAGGTAATGAAGCAGGAAAGCTTCTGCTAAATTATTGTTATAATGCATATTTCTAAAAGTAAACTTATTTTGCCAGTAATTTTACCTGACAGTTAGAATGAAAAATATATTTTTGATACTCACAACATTCTTAATTGCTTCACTCAAACATACTATATTATAGTGTTACTTAAATTATACATTTAAGCAATAATCCTAATTCGTAATTTTAATTATCTGTCAAAAAACACCATATTATATTTATTATTATAAGATTCAATAAAACGTTTTTCTTAAAGAAAAATACTGCTGTTTTAAGTTTTTAAAATTAATCTTAATAAACATTGCTATTTAAAGATTTAAAATAATCATTATTCAATAATACAGTTATAATTGTTTAAAATAATGTTTTCTTATTTATTATTAAAAATTTTATATACATAATAATTTTTCCCGGGGTGAAATTTAGTGAAACTTTAACCCTACATTTAAATTTTACATGGTACTTACTTAAAAATTAATGCATTACAATTGAGAAATAAAAGCTCTCATGCAAATATGTTCTATAGAAATTATTTTGAATATTCTTTAGAATTAAGCAAAAAATAATTTTGAAATGTCTGGACACGTTAAAATAATTTAATAAATAGAGAGTTTTATTTCAAATACATAAATTAAAAAATGAGATATTCGATCTCGTATTAGAAATGTAATGCTTTCTAATTTTAACAATTTTTAAGAAATATTTAATACATTACATAATTTTTAATTGTAAATTAATGCATTACAGGATTTTTGAAAAGTATGTTTAATTAATTTAATAAGTTATAATAGTCTTCTAATTGTTATTACACTAAGAAATGGAAAAAATGATATGCTAACCATTATTTCAAAATGACAATAAATAATAGAAAAAAGGAATCTTTCACTTTTAATTAACTCTTTAATCTGCAAAGTATTTAAAATCATTGAAATATTGTAGAGTTACTTTTCCCCTAAATTATACATAAAAGTGCAATTTTTTAATGTTTCTTGCGTTTCACTATCTAACTCCTTCTTTTTTATACCAACGTTTATATTTTTTTCTTGTATTTTACAATTCAACTTGATTTAGAACTAAGTACTTATTCAATAATTAGTTGAAAATAGTCACGAAATCGTTTGAAAGTTCTGAATCACGCTAGTTTAAATTATATAACAAATTAATGAAATTTACTTTAAAGCTTTTATCTGAAAAAATACTAATAATTTACATCTGGACTTTCCCGATGTATTTTAGATTTCTCCCTTTAATTCTTTTTTTTTTTTTTTTAAATATTTTTCTTACTACTGCATAAATTGTCAACGAACAAATGTATGCTAGGAAAACCTTTGCACTCACACTAAACAGGAATAAATAAATAAATTATCTGATTTGTTTATTGAAAAAGAGCATAACTATATTCTTAAAGTAGAAATGTGTTTATTCTTAATTTGTAAAGCTCATAAAAGAAGTGTGTGTACCTTAATATTGTTAAATTAAAAACATTTAATGAAGCTTATTTGCAATGATGAACTCAAACGGTGACTCGTTGAAATTGTTGTTTTATGAACTTATAAATTATGATATATTTAGGCAAAATATCTCTTGGAAGGTTGTTTCAGTATTCATTTGTGCAAAGGATGCATTAATGGAAAAACTATTTTTTGAAATGTGACGATAAATGTTCTGATTCAATCAATATCAATTCCTTAAGTAATTGTTTTTAAAATAATTTTTAATAAGTATTCTTAAATAATTTTAAGTAACTTTTAAGTTTAGTTGTCAGTGATTCATCCGGTACTAGATGATTCGATATATTCTATGATATCTGTGATCGAGCCGTTCGCATTCGAATTTTTTCATGTGGACTCGGGCATTCGTTTACCAAGACCATGATACAACTCTAATCACAATTTTACTCAATATTTATTGTAGCTATCAGTTTTCATTTTAATACTGTATTTGAGGTTTTCTAGGCAGATACATATCACAAGTGAACAATAATACAACTTTCAGTGCAGTGTATAGTAAAATGTTCTTGAAACAAATGTTCTTCAAGTGCTGATGAAACTAATAAATGTAAGCAAGTGACTAGAGTTGAATTGTTTTAATTACCATTATATAAAGTAATTTTTTTCCTACTTTTATTTGTATTTTCTACAAATACAAGAATATTCATTTCAATTAATTTTCATTACTTTGCTTTTTTTTTTTTTAATTTTGTTGTTAGTGAAAGTTCAAAAGGCTGTGTTGGATATTTATATCATGTACACAGGTTCAGAATGTGCGTGTATATAAACACATTAAATACCTGTTTCAATAATTTAACTTCTTATCTAGAGTTATATGTTAATGCCTGTAAACATTATATTGAATATACAAAAATCGAACAAAATTGCTAATCCTGTAGGCATGTGGTCTTGAACGTACCAGATTAAGAGCTTTTACGGTAATTTCTAAAAGTATTTTGTTTTTCGTTTCAAATAAGTATATAATATTTAAAATACATTTTATTTCAGTAATCTTGTCATCACTAAATCCTTTTTACTCCAACATTCATTTGATTATCATAATAGCATATACATGATAAAAGACTACATGCGCATTTTGATTTTTCTATCAATTAAAAATGATTATAAAATACTTACAGTAAGGATTTAATGTATAGCATTCACACACATATATACATTTTTCAAATTTATATGTTTATAATAATAATATGACAACAATATTTTAAAGATCATTATATAATAGGAAAATCATGAAAAAATATTTTATTATTGTGTACAAACCAGTATTTTATCAATCAATATACGTTCAGAAAGATTTCTACCAATTTGTAAAGTAATCTTCCTTTAGCCGTAGTACACTAACTCGTTGAAGGTTGAGATAAGTTAAATATATATACTTATATATAATACAGTTTTTACATTATACAACTGAGGACTAGACTTACATTAACTCATTAAAATGCAATATTTTTGCTAAAGAGTGCTAAAATATGAGAAAACAAATGAGTTTTTGTAACTTTTGCATCTTTTTCACCGACATATATTACTCATAATCTTCACAAATAATTTTGAAACAATATTTAGCATTCATAAAACATATTTTTCAGTGTCATATAACAATTAAGATTTAAACTAGAATTCAAATTGATGGTGATAAGCTTACATTTGCAAAAATGAATAATGTTTTAGATGTATAACAATATAAAGACCAGAGTGATCATTTTGATGGCAAAACTATTTAATTATTTTTGGAGGTCTATGTTAGCTCTTTGAAATTTCAATACGTTTATTATATTTATGAGGTTTTCAAATGCATCATATAAATAATTTTCAATATTGTATTACAAACGTGCAAATTAATGCTCTACCTAAAACGACCAAAGCGGTTAAAATACTGACATAGAGATTTGATCCATTCTGTTATTGAAATACCCTCGTTTAATTCTCCCCAGAATTTCTTTTGTTTTTATTTCATTTTCATATACGCTACTTTGCAGTTACTGTAGCTGAACGTGGGTCAGCAACATTGTTTCAAGCACTGACAATTGCACATGTCTGACAGATAATATTTTAGTTTTTTCTTCAAAAAGATCGAGTATTGAAGACTTCTCAGCTCTTTTTCATCAGTGCGAGGGAAATTGTAGTGATGTGAAAGAAATTTGTTTTTCAAATAACAAAATTCCTTCAGATTTCGCAATTACTGAACAAAACTCGGAATTCTCAGAGAAATGGTAAATGAAAATCCACGCAACTCATTGTTGACTCGTCAATCAATCTTCCTGATGCAGATGTAATTAAATAAAAATTCCTGATGACACCTTAGAGATATATTAAAGAAAACATATTGAATGATATAAAAAATGATCTACTCCATTTTCTAAGAAAAATATTGGAAGAAAATATTCTTCATCTTGTAGTTTGCTGTTTTTCGAATCCATATTTAAGGACGTTCTAAAATTTATGATTGAAGATGCTCAGCAATAAATAAAACTGGATGAATAGAGTCTTTTCTTAGAAGAACTAGATACTTTTATTGCATTATTTTTAGCAAGAGGAAAAATGTACTATTCTAGACTTCAACGACTTAAAGTAAAAAACTGCGGACCTTCAGAATTCAATGAAATGATCGCAAAACTTTTCAAAAAAATTCTAGGATTTCTGTGGTTTGATAATAAATCATTTTCTATCTTAAGTAGGACAAATTTACACTTTAGAAAGACAACGGTATATAGCTTTATCAGTGTGTCATTATGTAATTAATGTATCCATTTTCTTTTTAAGTGAAGAAATGTCGAAACATCTAATGGTTTTATAATTCAGAACCTTGGTGACACTTTGTTAGGAAAAGGAGTTTCTGTTGCTGGTATAATGCCTCTAAATCAAAGAGAGTTACCACTGATTTGCAAAGATACAGAGCCCAAGCGAGTCTCATCAAAAGTTTTAGTGAATGTCTAAAAACTTGTTACTGTTTATAGCTGTAAACAAAAAAGGACTGTGGTTTGAGCACCATGAATAGAAATGTTAAGATAACTGATAATCCCAAAAAGCTCCAAGAAAATGATAAATTTCTATAACTTCACTAGGTGTGGCATAAATGTACTTGATCAAATGAGACGAGTGTACGTGATGCGATAGACTTCAAGAATGCTTACATTTTTTAGACTGTTTTAGATATTACACAATTATATATCTCTAGATTTTAAATTCCGCACGTAAATCATTGCAAATTCAATGATGACCCTTTATTTGAAATTTATTAACAAACTGAGATTGTCACACTGTTTGTCACAGAAACGATCTTCCTAACTGTTCGAAAGCCACGAACAATCAACGTTGTCAATGCTCGAGATGCCGAAACAAAATAAAAGAAGCAAATTCTTCGTGTATTGAGGCTTTTGGGGAAAATGTCACAGCAACGGTGTATTAAGCACTTGTATTTTTGAAGCATGTATAAAATCTACAGAATGAAATAAGTGCTCATAAAGAATACTATGCTCCTTTTTTGACGAAAACAAGAGTATTTTATTTTATGTAATGCAAACCTTTATTATTATAAATAATAAATAATATTTGAATGGTCTAAAATAACTTACTTTAACTTTTTCATTATTTCCATTAAAATTCAAACATTTACTTCCGATTCAAAATGACAAGAAAACAGTCGCTCTAGGTAGTTTAAATTATCTGTCCATCAAACGTTAATTGGCATTGACTCTGATACATTTATGAATAAAAATTATTCTTCTTTTCAGTATTACATATAAATGCCATAACAAATAAAATGCATAAAACTGAGGAGTTAAATTCGTTACTTTTTTCTAGTTTTCATTAAAGAAGGAGCCAAATTCTTCTCATAACATTAAAGATGGAAAAATCTCTTTTAATAAAATGAATGTTTCAAAAATGTATTGCACTGCCCACAAAAACTTTAAATACTTAAAATTTAGTATTTCCGCTTGCTATGAAACAAAAAAAAATAATGCCGGATAACCTACTTTCCTTTAAATGTATACAAAAACAAAAAAGTCGTGTTTTCTTAGTAACGTTTCATAACTAAATAACACAAATACCTGTATACGTAGGGGTATCGTAAAATTCTAGTTATCACTAAGTGATAACCGAGATATCTGAATAAAATTTATCTTGCTTATTAAATTATTCTTACGTAGATAATACTACAAATTACAGGTATTGATGATGATTTGTTCAATTTCAGTAAATCATAGATTAATTTAACCCACAATAAAGAAAATAAAACTTCAATCTCCTGAGTTATACAATGATGGCCTACGACAGATCATGAACCGCTGGGAGAAATATATAACTCTGGATAGCAATTATGCTGAAATTTCTTAAGAGAAATGAATAAAAATTAATTTTCTGTTTCGTTAATTTTTTAAAAAAACGGGAAATATTACGATACCCTTCATTATAATAAAAATTACAATATGCTATAGATAATTTAAACCTACGTTTTCCTGGAGCCAAACAAATCATCACTAATACAAGGGTCGTTCCAAAGGTCCTTCGAAATTCCTAGAAATGGGGTTCGTAGCATCGAAAATAGTTTCAGTAAGAAACAGAACTCACTAGATATCTATCTAAGTCTCTGTTACTCATATTCGTGTTCAAGACGCCTTTCGCTCCTCAAACAAACTTCGTCATAATTTTTTCGGCCGGTGAGACAATCTTCACCTTCTTTGGAGCAGATTCATCCGCTGCAACTCATTGGTTTGATTGTTGCTTGGTTTATTCAGTGTATAAAGATTAATTAATTTATCATTGGTGGTAACAACTTGACACAAAATAAGGTCAACAATTTGACGTGGCCGCAATCAAATTTTGACTAAGCAGCAAATGACTACCAAATCAAAACTAACTTATGAATCAATGGCAAAATTTATTTATACTCCTCTTAACAGACGGAAACATCTAATGGTAGAAACAATTTACCGTAATGATGCTATCTATATTCAAATGCAATTACTTTTTGAGAACTACCCTTGTATCTATAATTCGCAACATTGCGTACGTAAGGATCAATTAATTAGCAAAATGAATTTCATCAATATATATTGTTTATTTCTCAGTAGCAAATAAAGTTATACGATTCCCTTTCTTAAGTTGAAATGTCAAATACAACTTATTGAACAAGAGAAAGACTAACACCTAAACACATCTTTCTTAAATATTATTGAATAATAATATTCACCTTAAAAATTATTTTTAACCAGTTAAAGTATGAAATATGAGTATAATTAGATTCCTTCTGCTGTCTTTTTTTGGAAAAATTCGTTTCATGAATGAATTATGAGATTATTTTACGTTTCACCTAATGAAAGAGTGGGATATAATATTACCAATACGCTTTTGGATTTATAAAATTCTTGCATGTACCATAAGATTTAATTTTTTGCAAATAAAATTAACTGTGAAATGTTATTTTTCATTAAATATAATCAATACGACAAATGCATTTTTAAAATAATCTAATTAGCTATTTTTATCAATATTTTGGAAAAGAATATTATGAGATTTCAGAACTCATAAGCTGTTGTGATGTATCAGAAAAGAAGTGATAGGATAATTGTTATTGAAATATTAAAGAACCAGACATAGGTACCATAGGAAGAATAAAGTATTGTGATAAACCAAACTGAGTTAATATGAAGACTGTTTCGGAAACATCATGTAAAAGAAATGAGAGCAATAAAAAAATTTCGTTTAAGTAGTTGACTCGTTAAACAAATTTATATGATTTATTTAGGCTGAAAATTGCTACTAAAACTGAATAATCTAAATTAATTATAATAATATTTTTTAAATGGAAATATAGCTACTTTATTTTTCATCCATCTGCTGTTAATTTTCTAGGTGTTATTTTTGTGAAAAATTAATGTTCAAGATTTTAATATCTCAATCTATTTAAAAAATTTAATACATCGAAAAGTTTTAATTTCTTCAAACAAATGTAATACCATTCAATGTCGTGCAAATGTAAAAATATTATTCTGATTTGCTTAAAACATAAAATTACTACAAATGTGCTTGTAACTATTCACACAGCGGAAGAGTTTTGCGTGATTTATTCAAATGAGGAATTTAAGTACATGTGAAAGTCGCAGAGAGTTGAACAGGTTGCACGTTCGCACGATTACAAGACAATTAAAGCGAATAAATGAGAATTCAAATGCTAGCATCGTATAGTCTCGAATCTTGATAACCATCGCACGAACAGTATGAACATACAATCTGAAATTGTATGATAAGAAGAGCTCCGGTTATAAAAATAATGTAGGTATGTAAATAGCAGCAAATTTTTTTATATTGCTCTCTTTAGTAATATATATTACTAGTATATAGATGTTCTATGTAACGTTCTAATGATATGATTTAGTCATTTGAAAACATTGTTCTTCAGTTTCTAGCTGTTCAGTTCATGATCTATTTATAAAATTTTTTAAAAAATTTATTTTTGCATAAAGAAATTACTGTAAATAGACAATTCAAAAACAAAGCAAATAATAGCTATTGTAATGAGAACTTGCTATTGAGTTTGATTTTTTTTTCTTACGACGTAATTTTAAGATATATGAGTATTAATCTATAATTTATTTTTTGTAAACTTATCAGTATAGACAAGCTATGTACACCCGTTCAGTAAGTTTCCCAAACATATATGAGCATTGTCAAAATTTTCTGCATTTCAACTTTTCTATATTAAAATATCTACAACATTTCTTTGTATATATATATATGTATATATATATATGTATATATGTATATACAGAGAGAGAGAGAGAGAGAGAGTTAGGGTGGTTTTTAGATTTGTGTTTTTATGCGATATTGGATAGTGTTGGTAACAATAAATATGTTATAAGTTAAAGTGTGCTTCACACGTTCAGAATTAAATAATACTTCTTATAAGTGTGTATTTATGGATAAAGACTTTGTTTTGCTTGAATATTTTTAAGTTGGATGTAATGAAATGATTTCCTAATTTCATTTCTTAACAGATGAATTTGTGAAAAGATTTCGTTTTATGATTATTCTTAGCCTATACTTTAAGTGATAATGTAATTATTAAAAATGTGATAGTTTGATCCATAAATCTAATTTAAATACACATTTCCCACTGCAAAGTATTTAATTACTTTATCTCTATTTTTCTTTCTACTTTTATTTATTCCTCTTAATTTTTACCATGATGTTTAAGGTTGCACGTTTTCCATAATGGTTATGATTTCTAATTAATGGCTTATATATGTTTTGAATGAATATTATTGTGTATAATGGTTCTTAAGTAATCACATTTGGCTTACATTAATTAGAATATTTTATTTATTTCAACTTAAGGCAATATTTTAATTAGATTTTCAGTTCATTGGATAACTTACTAGCTTTTTTTCATTTAATTCTGTAGTGTTTTAGTTTTTTAATTTTAAATAAACTTTTTAAAAGGTTCTAATGGTTACATTTTGAATTTTCGTATGATTTTGTTTACACACACTCAGATATATATATATATATATATATATATATATATAATAAAATATAATTATGTTTGAAATATAAAGCCAAACCTAGCAATTTCATAAATACTCAATTATTACATGGGTCCTAAAAACATAAACATTATTAAAACTTAAGAAAATAGAAATCATTACTAAATAAGTCTCTTAAATCAATCTTAAGAGGGAAATAATGTAAAATATTATTTCTTGATTTGGACAGAAATTCGTGGTTGGACTAGTTTTAAGGATACAACCTACCCACTCAGCAAATTATTTTCTGAAAATGTGGTAAAAGTAAAATTCAAAAATTAAAGACAAAACTTCCAAATTGGGGAATTGAAAAGAAAGCATATGTACAAATACACATATATATGGAGACAAAGACTTTTCTCTCCATATAATAAACAATAAAATAAATGAATATAAGTGCAGTGAATAAAATTTTCTTAATAGCCATTATTAAAAACGTTTCATTATTTAAAAAATAATTTCATATTGAATGCATTACTCAAGTATTAAAAATTTCAGAAATTTCAAAAAAAAATTATTATTTTTATGACATGCTAAAGAAAATTACCTTTACTGACTTTTGAAGATGGTCGGAAATCAATATACAAGAAAAAAAAAGGCTTCTTCCTGAAGGAATTTGGAAGTCATGCTGATCCACACTTATTTCGATACACATATGGTGAAAATTAAAAAAATAACCATATGAGCAAGTACGATCAATACTCAAATATAAGTACCTCACACAACAGAGAGCTATCTCTAAAGCTCATTTCATAATGCCATCTTAATAATATTTTCTTAAAACACACAAAACATTCTTTTTTTTTGGGTATAGTGAAAATGTCTTGAACCAGACTTTCATGGTTAGCCCTAACACAAAGTTTTGTTACGTAATTGAATAATGTTGTAAGTAATTGTTTACTAACGAAAAAACTTGGATTACTATTATTTAACATTTGGGTCATTAGTTGTAATCAGTTTTTAATTTCGGCCATTCGGTGAAATTGCATTGACTTCATCGAAGTTGAGTTAATGAAAACATAAGCTCATAATTTCATTATAACCTAATCCCATTCAGTAATGTCACTTCGATGTATTTTGTATTAACCATGCTGCTGAAATTAATTAAGAATTTTTCGAAAATTCTCTATGATGGTATTCAATAAGTCTAGAGTGTTCTGAAAAAGAGACCACTGATCAAATATTTTTCAGAAATAATTGCTTAGAAAGTTTCTTGTTGATAAAGCCAAATTAACTCCACTTAGAAATTTAGCGAAGAAAAATTAAAAAGTCGTATTCTAAATTTAATTAACATCTGTAAAAGAAGTTTATCTGTGCAATGCATAATATTAGACAAAGAGTAGTATTAACTGCTTACAAATAATAGAAACTAACGGCTTGTCAAGGTTACTTTTTTCATATGTCATATAAAAATCAATTACGTACTTACGTTCCAATTTTAAAAATTTTGCTGAGGTTTACTATTCCTACGTATACGAAGACATATTAAAATAACTTATGTGAGAAATGAGAAATGGGAATAAGCACTTGTTCAGATTAAAAAGAGAATTAAAGCTTTCTATTTTTACGCAGTGAATGAAATGTTTCTACTTTTTCTCTCCACTTAACTTTCTCTCAAATCATGTGAATATTTACATGATTAAAGAGGACGTTTCAAAAAATACCCGTGTTAGGAATAGGAAACGGGCTTGGAGTATTTAAATCTCACAAGCATTATCTCCTAAGCCCTTCGTAGCCTAAAATGCAATTACCTAAAATGTCCGTGTGAAGAAGTTACCTTAAATGTCCATCCTAAGAAGGCAACGAGCCTTCTTAGAAAATGATTCATTGAAAATAATGCATTATTTTTAATATTCATTGGTTTCCGGTGTATAAACGAAGAGTCAAGTTCTCATGAACGGAGACAACTCGACGCGGTAGCAATCAAATTTTTATTTGGCAGCAAATGACTTCCGAATCAAAACTTATGATTCAGAGTACTGTTTATTTCGATACCATTTAAAATATAGCAGTTCATATTGATAACACTAATTAAAACTGGTGTATTATATATATTTATATATATATATAATACACCAGTTTATGATTTTATCAATGAATTTTTTTGAATCTTTTAATCATTGAACTCTTTTGTAATTTGTAATAAACTAGTTTAACCCCGCTTATTCGGTCCTCAGCCCGATATTGCTTTTTGACTTGCTGGGTTCCATATTTTCATTTATTTTTTCTTTCATTTTTACATTTCTTTCTGGATTTTTGTCTTTTTAAATATTTTAAATTATTCTTTCATAAATTTTCAGTATATATATATATATATATAGTAATGATTTCTCTTAAATCTAACAAATTTCCTAATTTATTTTATATTTTAGCCGCCATAATACTGTGTTCACAATTATTTAGTAAGAAAATCAGCATTTCCCACTCTCTGAACAAATAGGAATATTTCATACCTGCGAATCAGTGTCTTTGTAAAATACTTACAGATCCCTACATCTATTATCATGTATTCTGTATTATCCTGAGATTTAGGAAACTGAAGTAAGAAATGGAGATAAAGTAATTCGAAACTGTCTTAGACTTGCGACTGCGAAATGTGCGTTTACATTAATAATATGGCACCAACTCATCATTACAGAGAATTACAATACAGAAAATGGTTTAAAAGCAAAATAAAGAGAAATTCCATGTGAATTCAAACATTCAACCAATGGAAAGAAAATAATTAAAAGAAGTAAATAGTTCAAACAAAGTAAATAAATTTATCATTAAAAAATTAAACATATTTCTACACATAATTAAACAATTTAAGCTAAAAAGGTGTTAAAAAGCTTTTACTTCATAAGGGAACACAACTGACCCCCAAGTCTACTCAGTCTGGTAATTAAATAAGAAGTGATAGAACTTCTCTTTTTTTTAATGGAAGTTAAATCTTTTCTTTTGAGATATTCTTTATTGTATTTCATATGTTTTGATATTTTGCACGTACTTGTTATTTTTTAATTGGCTTGTAAATTAAATTTAATTATTTCTTCGTTTATTATGTATTCTTAAATATTACGTAATTAAAAGACTTTTTTTCCATTTTAATCATGTACTTTTAAAGTATAAGTAATTACAGATATCTAAAATTAACTGTTACGTATTGTATTTTTGTTTTATTTTACTTCGTGTTTTTGTATCTTGTAATTTTTGAAATGTAATAGTTTTGAATTTCTTTTTTTTAAATTTTGGTTTCTCTCTCTCTCTTTATTTATTACATACATTTATAATTTACTATGAATTTATATAAATGTTAAAATTATGTCAAATTAGCATTCATAATTATATATATATATATGTGTGTGTGTGTGTGTGTGTATACTGGTGTACAAAACTTAAGGAACAGTGTAAATATTAAGCAGATAGCCATAACATTGCAGAAAAGGGTTTATTGCAATCAGTACAATGAACACGCTGTTCAACAGAAAGGTGATGCGTATGCAAAAGTCGGGAACAAAACGTCATAGGCGACGTGAATGTATACAAAACTCTTGTTGTGGGTGGGCGCAGCTCGAGACTACAATAAAAGGAAGAACGGAGGCGCGATTAAAGTCATTTGTTGCAAGTCAAGTGAGTTCTTTCGAGAAATATGGTAAGAAGAAATCACCTGGGTGACTTAACATGTCATTCAATAGGCTCGAGCCATTGCCGCTGATAAAGCACAAAAGCATAACCCCTCCAACTTTCATGAATGAATAATTCGTACTTGGGCACATGAATAAGGTGTGTCCCTTCCTTCGTTTTGTTACAAGGATAAATATGATGACACAATGTCTCATCGGCGGTAACAATCAGTGAAATGCAGTAGTTTCCCTAATTATACTAACCCCGGAGATGGTGCATGCTAACACGGATTCGATGGGTCTTTTCACCTGCTTAAGATGCTTAAGAATCCATGAAGTATTGCAACTTTTAATGGAGAATTGTGTGAGCAGTCTTTGCTGATAGACCACGCTGTTACTCTCTCATACGTATTTACTCATCACTACTGCCTCACCAATTTATACAAAGAAGTTCAAATTGTTTCTTGAGAGATGATCATGTGATCTGGACTTTTTTGACTCATGCCTTCCGTACTGGTGTGGCTTTTACAAAATTCCCCTCGACTACAGAACTCAGAAATTTGTTAGTGAAACTCCGTCCCATAAATGTTTTCCAGGAGACAATAAACCTTAACTGTTCTGTCCTTTCCCATCAGTAAAAATTGCAGGATTGAACGTTAACTATGTTAGGAGGCATCTAGAAATTTAACGGTAGAGATTTCTTTGTGTATTTTCACATTGTCATAGAAAACACAGACGCTATCAAACGATAACTTCAGCTTTCTTTACCACGAAAAGTCCACTTTTCGGCCATGTAGAACGTTTTGCATCTTTAAGCACCGAGGAAAGCAAGATAGTCCCAATTTCATTCAGTCAACCCTTTATCAACACACACACACACACACACTATTTTATGTATTTATGTATATTAGTCTATGTATTTTAATTACGATGGTTATCGTAAGACTTTAATTATATTACTGAAATTATCCGAGATACCTGAGTAAAATTTCTTCTGCATACTAATTTATTTTTATGTACATAATATTCTAAATTACAACTATTGATATGTTTGGTTTCATTAACTCGTAGATCTACATAACCCTCAGTATATATAATATAGTTTTCAATCTGCTGAGTTTACGATGGCAGCTTTCGAAAGGTCAAGTAACCTTGAGAGGAATGTATTACACTGTATCGTAAATGTATAAAGAATTTTAAAGAATAATATAAAAAAAATTAAGTCCCTATATCAATAACTTTGAATAACGATTAAAATTGTATGACACTTTGGGATTTTAATTAAAACTTTACGTTAGTGTGGGTTACTTCTATCTATGTATTTGTGAAAGTAAGCAAATCAACACTAATACATGTAATTTATAACATTAAATACATAATGAACAATTAATAATCAGAATAAATTTTATTCCTTATATCTTGGTCTTTTCTTACTAATTATCAAAATTAAAAGATAACTGGTCAAATACGGTTTAGTTATTATTAAATTTGTACTTGTCTTCTTCCAATGCTGTTCGAAATTGTATATTCATATATTAACTACACATTACTTCACTTCAAAAACTATCAAAAATTTCATTTTTGTTAACAATAATTTCCACAAAACCTTAATATTTTATCAATTCACAATTACTTATAATAGAAAACTTCCTTTTTCTTATTTTAGCAAAATCTAACATAACATATTATAACATTTTTTTATTTATGGAAAAATTACTGAAAATAAATACGAGGTCCTCCCCCCCCCCCCCAAACTAAATTTAGATAATAAAATTTCTAAACTATATAACCCTCAAATGCATCGCGATGTAGATCTGCATCGTATATTTAAGAACTCATATATCTTTATGTAGCAACCTTTGCGTAAAGTTTTTTTAATTTTAATTTTATCAAAACTGTTTTAATGTTTCCGATCTTAACTGGAATTTTTGATAGTTTATTTCTTTATCAATGACAATTTTCATTGTTGGCACGCTATCTGAGTACAATTTCATTTTGATGGGTGATACGAATTAAAATTATTTATATAAAGTGTAACAAAAACATACAGGAAAAATTGTTTTCGGATAGATACAAATAGGAGTAACGAATAATATTTACATTATTGCATATACTGATAAATTGATTCCAGAAAGATGTAGCTTTTTTTTGATGATCAATGCTTACTTTTGAAAATTAAAAAAAAAATTCTTATATGTTTTTTTTGTTTGCTTTTTCCCTATAAACTACACCCATTTCCCAGTTGAGATTTAAAATTTTTCTTAGTAAAAATAAAAATTTATGCATTTAAGGGCTAAACATTGATTATTTTCTCACTAAAATATTGAAGTGTTTTTGTAAGGCGTAATTATAGATTAAGCATACTTAATGATGTACAATATAACCACAAGCAAAAAATGCGAAAACATTTTTAGATAAATTGCCAATATCTTTTATTAACCTAAATCAAACCATAGAGTTAAACAAGTAATATTTGTCTCTAATTAGTTTTAACTATAACGTGTATTTATCTAGATGTTGATAGTTTTATATCAATTATTTTAAGAAGGCTTAATAATTTGTCTTATTTTCTAGAAAGTATCAGTTTTATTTGGGGATCTATCTACAATCGTCTATGATTAATACTTTTCTGAGAAGCCTTTGACAGAATTTGGATACACTAAATCTCACAAAATGCTTTTACAAATGCAAATCTCAATCCATTTTAAAATGAGTTTTCTGAAATATGCTTTGTTGATTTAATCATTATTCCTATTAATTGCAATCTCAGAATTCAGAAAATGAAACATTTCATGTATGTTTAATAATAGCAGCTAAATATCTGAATTAGAGTTATTCGCATACAATGAAAATTTGTTTCTATCTCTTATTTAAAATCTGCAATGCTTGTTTGATTAAGTGATTGGTTTATTAACGTCGTGTTGACACGCAGCATGTAGGGATTGTGAGGGTGAAATCTGAGGATTATGGTGCATGAGCAAAATCTAGCCAGCACCACAATATCATGCGTAATCGTGATCTACACATAAAAAAGACTGAAGAAACAGAAAAAAAATGTTTGACTGCTAGGGGGTTTGAAAATAGGGAAGGAACGCTATGGTATATCGAGTGTGCCTCACTCATGTTTACCACAGAGAGTTAACTCCATTTAAAAAAAACAAATCACTAGGGTACCTTGTGGTCCCGATTTCCGTTCTTACCTAATGAATATAAGTCTCTGAAGAGAGGGAGTTATTGGCAACGGACCTTTCAACTTTGAACTAAGATCAAGTGTTGATGATGACAAATGAGCTAGCGCTCTGCTGTCTTAACATCTCTGCAACACCAACGTTTGGACATTGAACCCTGACAGATTTAACATGCTTCAAAGTCTCTAAATTAAGGAAATTTAGTAGCACCAGGGCTCAAACCTCGATGCTTATTTAGTGAATCTTTTAAGTCTTTACGAGTTCAATAGGACTAGAAGGATAAACTTAGATATATTTTTCTCACTAAGCGATTTATGAACATCTAACGAAAACAGATATTAATGAAAAACTATTTGAGCCCGAATATGTCGGACATAATGTTAATGATCAACGCTAATATATGTATCGAAAATTCAATTAATGTATGCGCTTAAGATGACAAGGAAATCATGTACTCAAATCCAGCCAATAAAATGTTATTTCATTTCAATAAATAATTTTGAATTTCCAATTCTAATTTTAATAAACCAATTAAATTTTGAATAAATAAATCTATTAAGTTGAACTGATTAATAATTTTTAAGAAACACATATGTAACCTTCATGATTAAATATGAACACATGTACTGATCTTTAGTTGGATTTTTAAAACGCATGCTTACGAAAGCTTGAAATAATTTATCTAGTTGGTTCGCATTATATAATTTATTAAAATAAATATTAGTTTTCATTTCGATGTTTTAGATAATCAATCACTGAAATAAAATTCTTTATTTTATCGTTTCTTCATAAGCAATTCCAATTTTCACATTGATAGAAATTCAAATATGTTTTACAGATATCTGCGATGTTTAGGTTTCACACGGAACTGAACACTGAATAGTTTTAAATTATATAAGTTATTTCGATCTGAAATTATTAGTATGGGAATTCATTTTCACAAAAGACTGTTTAAGTAATACTGGAGGTTTAGCAGGTGGTTGCATAAAATTGCCTAAATTGTACAGATTAATTCAACTGAGTGAAGTAATAATGCTTTATGTTAGTAATATTCACACGATTGTGACTCTAAAATACATTATAATTTCACATGTTGTCATAGTTAGCAATTCAGTTTGTCTCTATTGATACAGAGAATATATCCTGAAAGAAAACTGTATTACTTCCTCTATTAATTATAAACTGTTCCACTTCACTACCGTGCATCAGACCAATGAATAAATATTGCCCCAGAATTATCAAAAGTGTATTTTTAAATAAACATTTCAAATACTTGTTTTTTAAACTCATTTATTTGTTATTTAAATATGTAGCATAGTAATTATATTGCAATATTAATACGCAGAAAGTGATTAAGGCTTAAATAATATTTAAGCAAAACTTTTAAATCAGTTCTAGTGAGAAATATTTTTTTTTAATTAATAGTTTTTTTTCGCAACCATCTTTGCAAGACGAAACTGTAATGGCTCATATTAAGTTGAGCATAGAAGCTAAATAGTTATTCTTGTTTAATTTTATTTCTTATCTTCTGTAATAACTCAGCTATTCGATTTTATATAAAATTAAATATACATTAAAAAAAGAAATCCCTTGTTTATATAGAACATATCCATACATTTTTAAACTAGTGATCCTATGTTGCATGAACGAAACTAAATTCATTTTATATGCATTTAAAAATTAATGTTTTGCTGAAATATTTATAAATATGTGTAAATTTGACAGAAAAAGTGCTTCATGTGGAAAAAACGGCATCATATAGAAGATAATACTGAGCTGTTGAATTTCACAATAAATAAAGGCACCTTTTCCTCAACTTTGACGACCTATGCGAATTTTAAAAATCCTCAATTTTGACCACAAGCATAAATAATTTTAAAAAATTAATTATGAAGGATTCTTTATTAACGTCGCCCACTGAGAAACAACATAACACATCGATCAATAACTCCCGAGTCTAAAATTGAAAACAACATTTTTTTTGCAAATTTTTTTTTTATTCATCAACATAACACCTTTTGTTAATCACCTTTTAGGGTGATACAATCGTTCCAATGCTTTTCCAAATCTTTTTTTTTTTTTTTTTCACAAGAAATCTTTTTTGTTGCGAGTAAATAGCGATAAACAGCTTTCTGAATCATCGACTCGTTGCTGTTTTTGTTCCATCGAAAGCAATCGCCGCACCCACTTGGAAAAAACCTTTTTCACTTCACTTCAAAAAACCTTTTTCCTGGTCCGATCGACTTAAAATTTTGACACGTTTCAAGCAAAGGTTAGTACTCTAGAAAGACCTGGTTACTGGTTTACTACGAGCGCCATCTCTGGGTTAGTCTCGGGAGTTATTGATCGATGTGTTAAATGCTATCGACAACGAACCTCTCGTTCAAGTGAAGTGGACGACCCCTGAGCAGGCACTTTCCCCTTTAAGCATCCCCACCACGTCAATAGGAAGACTTGGGATCCCGACAAGATTTAGTGTGAATCAGCCTCGCTACACGGGGGCCTCAGGGTTTGATCCTATCACTTGAAAAAACAGTGAATGAGGAAATATGTTTTTCTTTAAGTAATTTCAGGTTATAATAGTGTTCCGTCGTGTATCTTGTTTCAACTAACACTTAGACTTTAATATATTGTTTGAATTGAGAATTTCTTCCAATAAAAAAAAATGCTAGGTTTATGCAATTTAAAAGTGAATTATTGAAGTGTAGTTAATAAATGATGAAAATATAGAGAGACGGGACACACACACACATATTATGGAGCAGAGAGGAGTTAGATTTGTAGCGGTCACCGACGAATAAAAATCCAGGCTTTCAGTTCAAATAACTCTCATTCCCACACAGTACACGCAATTTAAACTTTTCAACTTTTTTCAATAGTTTCTTGGATGAATTTGTTCCCCATTTTAACAGCTTGTTTAGTACCTTACGTTTCATTCAACAAAAATTACAGCAAAACTCTTGAGTCATCTTTCAATTATCTATACATTTCTTTAACTCTTCGAGCTTCAACTCCAAAAGACTTTTCACTAGATACTCGGTATGATATATCTTTCACACATAGCCATTCTTCGTCACAATTGCAAGATACAGACTTGAAGGCTGCAAGTGGTCTAGGCGCCCGTCTAAGTCAACATGAACAGGTTCATTAGATTGTAGAGTACACAATATAAGAGCATGAAAATTAAGTTATCCTCGCATAGCTGATATTTCTCTCTGATCCAGTGTATAAGTACAGTTCCTAACCGGGATCCAACCGGTTTGTTAGTGAAATAATTAGAAGTTTCAATTATAATTTTGGGTTTTGGACGTGAGTTAGTTATCACTCTACATTCAGTGTGATTGTCATTGTTTATTAACGTTGCACTGAAAGGCAACACGTGGGTTATTGGCGATACACCTCTTAATTTTAAATCTTTTTCGAGTGTCGAGGAAAACACATGAACTGGCATCTCAATCTCCAAACTTACACCCCACCCCACTTGCGGAATGACTTCGAGCCTCGACAGTTAACACTTAATAAAACTTTTGAATAAAAATAGCGTTAAAAAATATAAATCTGACTTGAGACTATTTAGATTTATCCTATTAGTAGGAATGGAGCTTTGACTTATGTTCCATACACTGGAATTATATCAATTACAGCATTCCTAAATGCTTCCAAAAAACAATGCATGACTTTGGATTCGAAGCTGGCATTGTTTTCTTCGAGCTAAGAATTCGAGTTCTGGTCCTTATAAAGACCCGCCTTGTAGTGGGTTTGATGCACGTTAAATATAGTCGAGGTTTCAAGACCTCACAGTGGTGTTGTGTGGAAGTTAGGAGAGGGAGTTTGCAGCTCAGATGTCGTTCTCTTCACTTAACTCGAGGCTCAAAATTATGAAGTTCGTCGATAATACCCGTCGTGATTTTCTAAGAGCAACATTAATAAACAACCACTCACTCACACATCATATCTGATAAAATTAATACCACTGTTAATAGCGTAATAATTTATAAAATATTGAAGCTCAGGTATCGTCCTCGTCCCTTGATCGGTGCTCAAAATTACGAGATCTATCGTCATAAGCCCGCATTTGGTTTGGTTCCTATTAACGTCGCACTAGATGCAACACAAAGGTTATTGGCAACAAACCTCATAATTTTGAACCATGGTCAAGTGATGAGAACGACACCTGACCTGACATCCCCTCTCCTAACAACAGCCCTCATACTACTTCTTATTGCTACGTTAATAAACAATCCATCAATGAGTCCAAAAACAATGTTCATGTTATATAAAAACACGTGAACGCTCTTTATTAGCGTAGTTGACTTAAAATCAAAATATAATATTTTTTTTTTACTTTTGAATTTTATAGTTCTGACGCAAATCAAAACATTTCATAACTTAGTATCATAAGAAAATTCGAGTTTCTTAAATTTTAAATGCAATGTTCAAAAAAATAACAGTTTAAAAATACAGACAGAATAATCTCAAATTTTTCGTCAATATGATTTGCATACATACATTGACATTATAGCTGCTTATAGTAATTTTTATTTTGTATGAGTTTTGTTAAATATAATTGATTCTATTTCAAAACTAATGACGAATATACATGTGTACAAAATTCCTCATTAATACTCAGTAATTATACAATATGAAGTTTTAATTATCACCTACCGATATCTGCATATCATTTATGAAGGAAAAAGTAATTCTATTTATTTAATGTGTGCGTTTCCATCCAACAGTAGTGATCTTGTATTGAAAATTTTGCATACGATTACACACAGCTATAATGTAAGTAATAGTTATACTTTTTAAGCAAATTTTATCTGTTCCATACGATACTGAGAACTACAATATATTCCAACTAATATATCTGTTTACAAATACAATAATTAACTAATTACTGAGTTGCGAATTTATTGCTGTGGAATACTTTTAATGGAATGTTAGAGATCTGAAGAGGATATAATTTGGTATAGTGAACAAACACCATTTAATAAATAATTTTGAAGTAATTTTAAAAACTAATGTCTTATGACAATATTTCAAGTTAGTATCAGATTATATGAAAAAATTTTACTCAGGAATAAATCATTTATTTCAGAGTAAATCTTTGATTGATTTTATTAACGTCGTCTAGAAGCAACACGAGGACTATTGGTGACGGACCTCGTAAATCTGAGCCTCGGTCAAGTGGCAAGCATGACACCTGAGCTGGTACCTCCCTCTTCTATCCTCTATATCATGTCAATGGGAGGACTTGGGACCTCGACAGATTTAACGTGCATCAGCTCCGAATTACATGGTTGGTCTTTAGTGGCCCAAGGTTTGAACCCAAGACTTGACGAAAACCACCAACTACTGCGACCATTACCAGTAGGCTACCTCGGCACTAGGAAATCTTTAAAAATACTGAAATGTTGAAAATGAAGAGTCACTCTCTTTTCTTATTTTTTAATACGTTATGGTGGACACTGGGATTTCATTAAATGTAACATTAATATGCAATTATTGCTATATACAAGGTGTGATTGAAAAAAGAGATGAAGATAACGGTTTTATTTGGTAGCCGAAATTCACAATTATTTTACGTACCTGAAAGCTACATGTATCCTCTATGTAACGCCCTTTTTGAGGCAGTTCTCTTTCCTTCCCCCGCATATGCTTAAACGGAATTATCCGGGAAAATCCATCGGAAAAAATTCCTGTTATTGTCTACACCTATCATTACTTATGAATTACATATCGTCCTTAAAGAACATCATCAAAGTAATATGCTCTAAGGTGGGTTCAAATATGTGTTGCTGCTTCAACCCCATGCGATTCACATATGTGTGGTGACAGGGTGTGAAAGAATATTCCCACTGTAGCTCACGCATGTTGTAAGAGGAGACTAAAAAGGACACCCAGTGCCTGATGGTATAGGCGGGCACCTTGCCTCTGGGTAATATACCAGGGTACCTTAGGGACTCACCTTCTTCATGTAGGTATGGTCATCATGACCTCAAGGCACCCTAGTGGTCTTTTTTCTTTCCTATAGAGTTTACTGTCACTGGTAAACACGGGCGACGCGCCCCCAGGATACCCTAGAAACCCTTATTTGTTTTCAATTCTTCTTCCTGCCAACCGATTCTTATCTTTTGTCAATTCACACATCTGAGTCATAGTTTTTTGGCACAGCATGGTTGTTTTTACACATTGCGCCATTGAAATACTGTCACTCATTCGCTTGTCTTTTCAATTTTTCCTATGTCTAGATCACAGCTTTCCATTGTTTGGAGTAGCATTGCTATATCTGGCGCATGCGCTATTGAACTACTATCATTCACCTGTATTTTTTCAAATGTCTAAATCACAACTTTATCTTGTTTGAAGCAGCAGAGCCACATTTAGCTCTTGCGCCATTTAACTCTATCATCACTCATTCACTCCATGTGAGTCCCGATCAGCTGCATGCCCTTTGAAGAAAGAAAACAAATACATTTTTTGAGGATACATGTAACGTTATGATACAAAAAGAATTGTGTGAAAATCGAGTAATTAATAAAAACGGTCACGGAAGCAACGCATTGCTTTTCATTCATTCCTCTCAATTTTTTAAATTTATATGTCCGTTCCAGTCTAGTGGATATGGTCATAGACTCACGATTGGCATTGTTTTCATCGAATCATGGGTTCGAGTTCTGATGCTATTTAAGACCCATCGTGTAACGGGGCTGATGGACTTTAAATTTGGTTGACATTCCAAGGACTCCAGTTAGTGTGATGTGGAATTTTGAAAGAGGTGAGACCGGCCAAGTGTCATCCTCGTCATTTGACCGAGGTACAAAGTTACAATGTTAGTTGCCTATAGCACTCGATTTGCTTCTCAGTGCTAAGCTTATAAGAAATCGCAGCACATTCTATATTTATAAATATGCATTTGAGTTCCAGTCGGCATTGAAGGCAAAGGCCTTATACCAAAATTATTATTTTTTTAAATTTAAAAATCCTTTTGTAACGTTTTTTAAAAAAATCTCAGTCGTCTTAGAACGATATTTGACGAAGTAGAGTTTCATTCTAATTAATTTTAGATTACTTAGGCGACATTAAAGGTTATTATAAAATTTTAATTATTACTAAGGAGTAACTGAGTCATCTGGATAAAAAACTTTTTGTTATTGTTCGCTCAAAGAATCAACATGAAGGCTATTGGTGTTGGTTCACATAAAATTGAACCTCTATCAAGAAACGAGGAGAACACATATGTTGGCACCTCCAGACTTGTTGAGTCTTCAGTGGATCCAGGGTGGCCGCGGTAGCTTAGTGGTCATGGGAATAGATTGACGGTTTTCGTCGAGTCTAAGGTCTGAGCCTTGATGTCATTAAAGAACTGCAGTGTAGGTGGGGCTGATGCACGTTAAATCTGTCTGGGCTCAAAGTCCTCCCGATGGCGTGGTTTGGAAATTAGGAGAGGGGTGCCAGCTCTGGTATCATTCTCGTCACTTGACGGAGGCTCCAAACTGCGAGACTCTTTGCCAATATCCATCGTGTTGCTCCAAAAGTGATGGTAATAAAACCAACCGTTAGTGGATCCAAGACTCGAACTGACGATTTGAAGGAAACAACGCCGACCATGAGCCCGGGAACCTTAGCATTCAGCTACCGCTGCCGTATATCAGTTCTTGCATTTAAACAAATTGATATCAATATCTAAATGAAGATATTCAAAATTATCGATCTGAAATTGGAAAAAAAAAATATGTAACTGAATAATAAATATATATATAAAGCTTTTGGTAAATAGACCTCATAATCTTAAGCCACGTTAAGGGGAAAGAGACCGTCACCTGAGCTAGTACCCTACTTTTCTAACTTCAAATTGCACTGTAGGAGGAAACTTAGGTTCAAATCAATTTAATATTCAGCAGCATTGAATCATTCATAAGATGATTCAATGGGACAACAAATATAGCCTTTAATGTAAAAATAACTGTAACTAAAGAAGTTGTAATTTATATTATTAAGGCACACGTTTCCAAGAGATAGTTGTTGTCCCGTTGAATCATCTATAAGATGCATATAACACATTTTGCGCGCATTAATGGATAAGGAGGAGAAATAAATGAGACAATTAGAATAATAAGAATTAAAGTGCTTCTCCTTTAAATTTCTGGCCGCAGTAGCCAAGTGGTCGCAAATTCGCAGCCAACATTTTTTCTGAAGAGTTGAGGGTTCAAATCCTCATGCCACTAAATTAGTGAGGTTCATCCAAGTTAAATCTGCTTGCCGATCTCTATGGCATGGTGTGGAAATTTGGAGAGAAATGTGTCTGCTTAGGTGTCATCCTCGTCTCTTGACCGAGGCTCAAAATTACGATGTCAGTCACAATAGTCCTTGCGCAGTTTCTAAGTGCGACGATAATAAATAAAAAAAAAAATGTTTAACTCTTTTAAATTTAGTGGAGGGAATTCAGATATCGTCATCGTCATTTGACCGTCGCTCAAATGTCGATTATCATTGACAATAAGCATCCTGTTGATTCATAGTTAAAGCTGCATAGTTAATAGCATAGTTGCTTCATTCATAAATTAAAAAAAATAATTAATCAATATGATTTTGTAGTTTTGAGCTTAGATCAGATAGGAGCCAGAAACTAGGTAATTTGTTTGGGTTTTGTTAACGTTGCACAGGAAGCAACACGAGGGCTATTGGCGACGGATCTCGTAAATTTAAACCTTGGTCAAGCGACGAGACGACACCTGAACTGGCTCTTCCTTCCCCTAACTTCTCCACTGCATCAAAAACTAAGTAATAAGTAAGTTTTTTTCTTTGTAGCACTTTAATAACACTACAAAAGCAGTTTTTGAGTTTCAAATACATAGTTGTTAATTAAAAACTTTTATGTTACATGAATAAAAACAGAATATAAAGTTACATATATTAATTTTTAATGTTTATATTTAAAAAAAGAAAATATTAAATGTTATGTATTTGGAGTCATGAAGAAGGGCCGCGGTAGCCTAGTGGTCAAGGTCGTGGACTAGCGGCTGGCGGTTTTCGTTCAGTCGTGGGTTCGATCCTTCGCCGCCAAAGACCCGCCGTGTAGTCGGGGCTGATGCACGTTAAATCTGTTCGGGGCCCAAAGTCCTCCCGTTGGCGTGGTGTGGATGTTAGGAGAGGGGGGTGCCAGCTCAGGTGTCGTCCTCGTCACTTGACCGTGGTTCAAAATTACGAGGTCCGACGCCAATAGCCCTCGTGTTGCTTCTAGTGCGACGTTAATATAAACTAAACAAACTAAAAATTTGCAGTCATGAAGAAAATTTGAAGAACATATAATATACCATTGATTAAGAAAAAAAGTATAAAATGTCTGTATTTTTTCAGTAAAATAGAATTATTAATATATATTTCCAAAATCTACAACCTTACAACAAAAGTATTAAACTTTAAATAGAAGTAAAAATTAAATTCTGGAAAACTCGTTTAAGGCTTTTTTAGATTACTTATTCTATAACAAATCTCAAGTTCTTATCAAGCAATTTATTATATTTATGAATATTTTTCTTTATTTATATATTCATTCGTTTTCTTTACTTAGTGTGCATACTTCTATGGACTGTCGCTTAGTGGTCATGGTAGCGGACTTGCGGATAGCCGTTTTCGTCAACTCGGGGGTTCGAGCCACCATGTTTCCAAAAACTTTCGTTTATACGTGGCTGATATGTATTTAATATGTCGAGGATCAAAAAGTCATCCCATTGGCTTGATGTGGAAGTTAGGAGATGGGGTTCCCTTTCAAGTTTCGTCCTCATCGCCTGACGAATGTTCAAAAGTGCGAGGCCCGTCTCCAGTATAGCTCTCGTGTTGCTTCTAGTGTGACGTTAAGTTTTCGTTTTTGTAATATTCATCATTATTCTTCATATTATTCCTAAACTACATTCTGGAAATCATACTAAACTCAAAACACATATATACTTTGTATATAATTTAAAAAAAAATTAAACTACTTGGATTATCTTTTACTGACAGTAGTACATTCTCTGTTAAATTATAGTTCGTAACATGTTTTACATTACTAACATGTAGAAAACTAAGTATTAGATGCATGTTTAAACATCATAATTCTTTTAAATCTCAAAATATTTTTTAGATGTTTTAAATGTTTTTTTTTTTTGGCATCTGACTTTGTTTAAGAAAAGAAAAGGAAATGTTATACTCCTTGTATAAAAATTGGAGAAAAATGTTTTCTTTTTAGAAGTATTTTTTTTTCTTCACATTTCTCATTCATTAAATAATTTTTATCTGCTTCAAAACTTTGTCATGCAACAAATAAATATTTTGTTTAAAATCTTGAGTTAGTAGCCTCTGTTGCATTTTAACAACCATTATGAGTAAGTAAATACGAGCAATTTCGCCCCGTAATGCTGTCATAATTACTCTCCAACATAGTTTATAATGTTTAATTTTTTTCTCCTTTAAAAATGCATTTCTAAAACAAGTGATTTTTATTTTATTTAAAACGTATTTTTTAATGATTTTCTCTTTCACACTTGGAAAATAAAAATAATGTCTATACTACCTCAATGACGCTTTCATGTATAGTTAAATAATGTCTGACGTTGATTTAATGACAGTATAAAGAGCAATGCACTTTTATTTCTCTTAAAAGTGTATTAATGTTTTCTTGAGGCATTTATACACAACATAATGCAAAACACAGTTGAGCATTACTGGCATTAATTTATAATGAAAGCTTTTTGTTACTCTAAAGTTTAGCTTGAGGTAGAGAAAAATGCAAGCAAATAAGATAAAGCCCAGGTCTTGTTTTACCGTCAGAGGGCGCTACGACTGTGTTTTCGCTCTGTTCAAAAACCGAAAGTTCACAGCAAACGCTGTCGCTGAGTCTTGACGAACGACCGAAGTATCTTCTAGCCATAATCAAACAGTGTCTGATTTATGTAAAATCCTGAAGAATGTCTGCGTTCGCTTCGTATGGTCCGTAAAATATTCATTGAAGTAGGAATGCGTTAATTTATCGGGGTTAATGGGAAAAAATTTAATGGAATTAAGAAATATCGAAGCCCCTTTTCTTTTTATTTCAAAAGCTGTTAGCTTTAATTTAATTTTAAAAATGCGAGAATTTTTTATTTTTACTATCTATTTTATCTTCTAAATGATTAAAACTAAAACGAAATCTTTAAATAAATTCAATATGTATGTAGCATTTAGTTTTTTGTCATAAAATAATTTTTCTTTTGAAATTAAGTTGAAATATTTTTTAAGACATTTTTTTAAGCAAAATTACATTTTTTTAAAATTTATAAATCAATACATTTTGCTTAATAAATTCAGATATGGAATCAATATTTGAAGAAAAGGCAATTCGGAAATGAATTCTTAGAAAATATAGTTCCTCGTTTATAGGAAGATAGACAGAAAAAAATTATCAAGAAATAGAAAAAAAAAAATAGTTTGCATTGAAGTTTATAATGCATCATATAAAACATGAGAACACTTGAGGTTATAATAAGAGATTATCATGAAATCTCTTCTTATTTGCCTTCAGTTGTGTCTTCAAGCATTGCACGTGTTTGTAGAGAAAGTTGACATTTTCCGCATGCAAACGGCATTCAGTTGGATTCTTCTATATGTTACAATTCTGCTTGTCCAAAATATCATGTAAGTACATATTTCATTGCCTACATTTATATTATCAAACGGGATATTTCTTTTTCTTATTGAGCAACAAAATATTTAATAGTAATTAAAGAAGCAGCACAATTTTAGTAAGGAATTATCATTTTTGAGGGCATATAATTCAATTTCACAAAACCTACTGAAAATTTTGTAAAATTTGTCTGTATACTTGTATGTTTGGAGGAGTAAATTTATTTCTTTTGAGAAATAAAATATTGTGCTTAGTCTATATTTTTTTTAAAAAAATTTAATTGGAATGATATCTCCAAAAATACATTCAGATGTTATAGAAATAAATTAATATTTTTAAAAGCTTAGTACTTTTTTCTAGAAAAGATATAATATATTCTAATAAGATATTTTTTAGAGATTGAATAGTAGATTTATGGCATTACCTATTTTTAATTCCCAAATTTGCGGAAATCCTATTTCCTCTTTTAATTGTTTAAATGCCCTGATACATACTAAATAGTTTTTAAATGTATTAAAGAACCTGAGAACATTACACGTAAGTAAATGTATTTACAAAAATTATTCAATTAAAACATATTCTATGACAATCATTAACCTATCAAACAAGAATCTATGAAAATTAAAAAAAGTTAATAAACTTACTTATTTTGCTAGGACTTCTTCATATTTTTTATTATAAATAGTAACTTCATATTCTATTGAAAAATATGCCTGTATAATTTATTTTTTAAAATTGTTGAACTGTAAAAATATCTATAACTTATATGGTCAATTTTATATAAAAAGCTTTTGTATTTTTGACTCCGTGTTATGCTAAAATTATTTACCTTTTAAAGAAGGCTAACAACTAAAACATACAAATACCTTTATTGTAATTAAAAGTACTAGTAGTAATGTTAATTTCTTTCTCTATAACTTTCTTCTATTGCTCTCCTAACATCTTTGCTTTGAATTTTATATTTCTGTATACAATATAGCTTGTAAATATGAGTTGTAGCTTGAAACACATATGTATTTTGTCTTATTATCACAGTAATAAAAAGTTTTTCTCTGTACACCAGTATTTTAAAATAATTACTTAACTCCTGTTGTTGTGTTATATAAAATATTCCTAATATTTCACTTGAAATATTTTTTTTACTGATTCTGCTTTTCAAAAGGATAATATCTTAATATATTTAATTTAGTAAAATATAACAACATATATGGTAAAAGTGGAAGTGTGGAGATCTGCAGAAAATTATTTCTATACTCTTCTTATATATAAAAATGTTACAAAATCTAAAATCTAGAATTACTTTTAAATTATTTCAAAGAAAAAGTACTTTCATTTCTTACATGTCATTGGGAATATTTATAGTATAATATATATAATTCTTGTTTTAAACGTAAGTAAATGCTATATTTTTAATGATAGTGCTTAAACATTTTAAGAAATAGAGAAATGTTACACCTTTTTTATATTTATTGAAATTTAGAAGTATTGAAATGGATATAATTTCATTGTAAATTTTTATGCTTTCCATAAATAGCTATATATTTCTTAGTAAAACGCCTATATAATTCATGCGCATAGAATATGAATTTTTTATTATATAAGAGAATGAAAATATCAAGAAATAGAAAATTATTATTGCGTTCGATAGATTTGGAAAAATAATATTTATAAAATATCGTTGTTAACATTTATTTGGATTTAATAACAAATGAATGGAATATTGTATGCGTAATTAATGTTTTTAAGACTTCCTGCTGTTATTATATAAATTTATCCCACATCTTACTATAGAAATGTAAATATTAATGTTGCTTAGCAACATTTCATGAATGATATGAATTTTGTAACAATTACCAGAATATGTGAAATGAAATAATTTATCTTGTTGTAATGTTAAAGTTGTTAAAATATATTTTATTTAAAAACTCCTGCAACATCGTTGTGCAAAAATAACTTAAAACATTGAATGAAGTATTTTTTATCTTCAGATAATTTATTTTAGAATTTTTTTCTTTTTATAACTGTAAATATCATTTACCAAAAACTTAAGAGTACTAATTCAAAAAGTGTATACACGTACTTTGAAATCATTATTCTTACGATTTTCCACGAGAAAATAAGGTAATGTTTCTATAAAATGCAGTGCCTTATATATTTACTTAAATTTAAACTATAGAAATCATTTATTTGAAACAAAATGTAATTATTTTTTCTATACATAAACGTGTTTCTTTTATAATATTTGTGCGGCTTATAATTTAACCTCAATATTCCTATAATTTCAACTATAAGCTCTATTTTTATTTGATATTTGTAAATATTGATTGAATGTCTATATAATTTAAATGACCCTAAAATATTTAAATGTTCAAAAAGAAATAAAACAATAAATATAATTTGATTTTTTTCACAATTTGGAGAAACAGAAGCTGCTAAGTATTAGATGGTTGTAAACTAATGAAAATAATGAGTAATTTTGAAAGAAAATATTTCAAAATATCGCATTGGTAAGTTAAATGGGGAGTTTTATACCAATGAAAAAGCTCAATTTTGTAAAATGACTTTTCGTAATTTTGTTACATTCACATGTTAATATAATTACAAAACACAAATGCCTGCTTTGTAACCGGAAAGGTATATTGAAATATCTATCTTAAAAATAAATATAATAAGATTTAAACAGAAAATATACATAAGATACATATAGTTTACGATTTTTGAATTCAGGTATGTATTAAAATATATTTTTGCATGCGTTATATGCATAAAATAACTCTACAAAATGTACTGCAAATGCCTTTAAAACCTATAACATTTTAATAATATGATAGGTGTTAATATAAATAGTCAAATTAATTTTAAATAACAGGCTTGCATAATGAGGGATGAATAATAAGTATCATATGAAAAATCTAAAAAAATTCCAGCTAGTAAAATGAAATTGCCCTAAATTAAGTACAGAGGCAGCGTCTAATGTGAGAACGCTTAAAATAAGCATGACCTAAACGAGCAATATATGTATTTTAAATATGGTTCATTATTTTGTTACATTAAGAATTTCATGCATTTTATGAGCATTTAAGAAGCACATTGGCCGCAAAGAGGAAACCCTATGCTCTAATATAATGCTAATTTCTGTACAACAAATACTTAATTCCTAAAAATGGGACTAAAATGATACGTGTGAGGACAAAATGGGAAAGAGATTATAAGAATAAAAATTTTTCCAGGAGCATTAAGTTTGGTAACCCACATACTCAAGTGGTTCAATGTTTTTGCTATTCGAAGTAACTTTTGTTAGAATCCAATAAACAGTGGTATTATCTGACATTTTATGTTTCATTCAATTATATCAGGAAATCAAAAGTCAGGAATGCTATCAGCATTGATTAATGTGTTATAATTTTAATGTTAGATAGCAACAAATATTTATTTTCCATTAAGTGTCATGTACGTAAATTATGCTTAAAATTAATAGATAGAATTTTCCAAAATTATTTGAAGAATGCTAACAATATAAATTCATTATCTTGGATAAATATAGAATCAGCGTATGTAAATGTAGATCATAATGTATCAGGTTGGTTCTAAGTCGAGAGAGCTGCAAACAGTTAAATTTAACTTTAAAAGGTAAGGCATATTTTAGAAATGAGAACATAAATACGATGATAGGACACTTTTATGGAAGTAGACTAAAATTGTTGCAGGTTTTATTCATTATGATACACTATGAATCTGATAATGGATTACTGTGACATAATTACAAAATTGATAAATAATTAGCTCATTTATATATCTAAAAAATTTGTGTTATCTTAATATTTTACCTTTAAATATATTTAATCTAGGAGTCACAATCAAATTACTTCATTGTTCATTCCAAACCAAGCAATATGCATCTTAAACCATCCAATTTTCAGGGTGATAAAGGAGAGAAAAATGATAAAAGGAGTTTTTTTTAATTTTTTTACCATGAGAGCTTCATAATATAATTTAAATATAAATGAAGATAAAATTAAAGAAAATTTTAATTAAATGTTTAGTGTTAAATGAGTGCGTGAGCAAATTATTAAAACTTATCATAGACTAACTTGTTAAATTATAAACAATAAATATATTCGGCTTCTATAAATAAAGATTGACAATAGGCTGTTTTATTATCTTAAAAGGATTTGCATGCAAACGAATTTTTCTAACAGGCAGTTTTAATACCATGTTTAAAATTATTTACACGAAAAGACTAGATAGAAGATTTTAATATAAATTCAGTTGCATTCATTTTGAGAAATTCCTGAAATTACTTAAGCTGTAGAGCTCTCTAACAAGCACTCGTAACCATTTGAATCGTAAGTAGGTACGATGTCTTTTCAAAACACCACTTCAGAAACAAATCCAGAAGATTTATATTACTAATAGGGTACTTTCGTTCAGTCACACACAAGAATCTCTCTTAATTCCGTTATTGAGAAAATGTCAGAGTTAAAATCTGCATTCAAATAAATCTATTTCAAATGGATACAAAATGATGAATTTGTATGAGCGTTGGATTCTCTTACGTATCATATGATTACTGTAGTAAACCAAGATAAAATCATCAGTTATATTAAATTAACATTACAATTCCTATGGAGTAGCTTATAATTTAATACATAAAATACATTTTATGATAATTTTAAAGGACTGTGCGTATTACTGTTTATATTTATAAATTTCAAATTAAGGCTAAGTTAAAACGTACAAATTAAAAATAATTAAAATTAAAACTACTAAAAATTATAATGATTATGATATTAAAAGAAATATGTTGTAAATGAATAACAAATGAAAAACAAAATAAAAAGCATAAAACTTAAAAATAGTTTATCTAAAATTCAAAGCATCTAAGATATTAAATTGTAGAAAAGTCTTTAAATTGTGTTGCTGAATATATGATGTTAAAGAATTTTCAAAAACACGTATTAAACAAATAATTAAAAAGTGAAATAAGTAATTAGAAAGAAATTACAACACAGCTCAAAATATCAAAACCCTTTCTAAGACCTAAAAAGCATACCTCAACAAAAAAAATAATTAAGAACTTAAGACGAAAATGATGATAGTTTAGCTTTATTAATGTCGCACTAGAAGCAACACGAAGGCTATTGGCGACGGACCTCGTAATTTTGAACCTCGGTCAAATGACAAGGACGACACCTGAGCTAGCATCCCCCTCTCCTAACATCCACACCACGCAAACGGGAAGACTTTGGGCCCCAACAGATTTAACGTGCATCAACCCCGGCTCCACGGCGGTTTTTTAGCGGCCAAGGATCGAACCCACGACTCAAAGAAAACCTTCGGCCACAAATCCGAAGCCATGACCACTAGGCTATCACGGCCACCCAAAATGGCGATAAAGTCCGAAAGTCCAAAATAGAGATAACGTAATCTTAAATGCAGAGTTAGGTTTGGGGTATAGTAATAATATGTTTATTACTAGCATCACACTGACCCAACCATTACACTTTCAATAATTATTTTGTAATAAAATTACACAAAACCAAAATAAATTCAGAAATCCTATTTCAAAAGAGTAATTTAGCTGAATAAATAAAGTAAAAATAAACTAAGGAAATAAAGCTCACATAATTAAGCCTAATTAAAGTAGAGTAATTTATTAAAAATAATCTATACATACTTAAGTACTTAATTGAATAATTTTAACATAAACAGCTTATAATAATAATAATAATAATAATATATATATATATATATATATATATATATATATATAAAGGGATAATAAAGAATATTATAACTGAATTGTGAAGCAATTAAAAAGTTAGATATGCATTTGAACTATTAATTTTGCAACAAATAATTAATATGTATTCTTACTGCTTTGTAAATTATAAGAACTTGCAACATTTTTGTCTGAATTTTATGCTTTCTTATATTTAATGTGCTCCATTGTATAAAAAGTTTATGAAATAGAAAAGTGAAAATGTTTTGTTCATTTATTTGTGTGTTATGTGATTGTAAACATAAGAAAATGGATGCAAGCTCCTATTGGTAAAAAAAAGTTTCAATTACTCTAAGAAATCTTAATGAGATAAGACTCATAGGTATTCCTGTATAGCATAAAATATAAGAAATGCTCAACTTGAACTATTTCAAATTCTTAACATTCCAGAGTTTGCTGTGAACAGTGATAATACATATGTAGATTAAATGATACTAAGATACTATGGTACTCTGAGGCACGTTTTAAATACTAATACAAATTAAAGACAAATAATTTTTTAACCGAATATTAGCGGCATGCTAAAATAACATACAATTTTTCTTTCTTTTTTTATACGACAAATCTGAAGTTGCAAAGCTAGAAATTTAAAAGCTTACTACCATTTCAGTTGAAAATATGTTTTGTAAATATTACAGTTAAAAAAATGCAAACAAAAGTTGTTTATTCAATATTTTAGTTTTATTTTCTTTCATGTGGATAAGTCATGACTATCGTGTAGTAAGGCTATTTCACATAAAATATCTCGAAACTCAAAGTCCTTAAATTGAGATGGTGTGGAAGTTAGGAGAGAGGGGTGCCAGCTAATGTGTCGTCATCATCACTTGAATGAGGTTGCAAATGATGAGATCCATCGCTACTAATCCTCATGTTGCTTCTACGTACGACATTAATGAAACATTCAGTTAATCAACTCAAACGGATTTACATGTTTTGAAGTAACTTAAAACACCTCAAGGATTACTCAGAGTCTCTAGTAATGAACGAATTTTAAGAAACTACAAAACTGATTTGCATTATGGTGCTGTTACCTTTTATAAACAAACGAATTTTACCTTGTTGTGATATAAATGATACTAATTCTTTACTTAATGAGCTTTATTCCCCAGGTCAATGATTCTCAATAACGAGTAAATGGTAAATATTTCTCACTGTAATGTGGAAGTAAAAATGCCTATATATCTAGTACTAACAAGTGTAATAAAAAGAAAATATAATTGCACATATAAATTGGATTTTTCGCCATTTGCATACACCACCTTAGTAGCAACTGCTTTTGACACCATAAACCTTTTGACTGTGGTGTATGTGCTCACCTTTCGATAACTAATTACAATGTTATTCCACATTATTTTTAAATGAAAATTGGACAAATATAGAAAAATAATATATTCATCTGCAATTTATCATTTCAATTAACTATCTTAGCATAAAATTAAAGTATATATATTCGGACACAGAACTCATTTATTTTTCTTGGTTTTCGCTGTTATGTCATACATATATCTAAACCAGAGATGTTCTATTGAGCACATTTTACCACGACAAAGAACTACCAAGACTTTCACTGTATATAATATGATACATAACTAACGATAGTATGATAACAAATAGCATTCAAGCATTAGTTACAATAATTTAATTTCACTATCCTAGTATTTAAAAGCTTTAAAATATGCTATAATTTTGTCTTTCGTCTTTGTGATATATAATACACAAGTATGCTACTTAGTTTTTGTATCACCTGGAGCATATATCCAAACGATAAATTGAATATGAATTGATAATTCAGTATTTAGAATATTGAAACTTTCGAATCTTAAAATTCTGTCAAAACAATACAAGTTAATATATATATATATATATATAGATATATAGAGCATATATATATATATATATATATATGTGTGTGTGTGTGTGTGTGTGTGTGTGTGTGTGTGTGTGTGTGTGTGTGTGTGATTAAATTCTTCCTCCAGAATTTAAAAAAAAAATTCTCAACCCAACTAAAGAGTTCAATTCTAATTAACGTGTGGCGAAACAACTGTTTTACTTGATGAGATGTGACACGAACAAAAGGTTCGAGCTTTCGACACTGTTTACTAAGGCATGATTTCACCAATTGTTTACTATTTTGACAAATCGTCCAAGTAATATGAAATATTGAAGCTAGTTTTATATTTGTTTATTACACCTCCTGAAGACGAAAGATAAAATGTTGAATATTACTTTATGCAATTAAATAATAGGAGAAATATATTAATCAGTTACGGCTTAAATGTTAATCAAGCATTTGTAATCATACCATCTTTAATTATATATCAAAATTAGTACATTGAAAATCTTGGTAAGGTTTTGGCATAGTAAAATGTTAGTCATTGATGCATCTCTTGGGCAGAAATATTTTCAAATAATTAAAATAAAGAAAAACTAATGTATGTTTCCGATGTTTTCCTCTGTATTCAAAAATCCGACGCACTCAAATGCTTAGGAGAATTTAAAAAAATAAGGTAACTAGTAAAATAATATGAAATTAATTTATGTAAGGAATGTAGTTTTGTGGAGAATTAATCAGTTAAAAAAGTATTACAATTTGATGATATTATTAAAGGTATTGAAATTAAATGATGTTAAAATTAACAATATATTCTTCTAAATAGCAATGAAAGCAAAACTACATTACACAAACACTGTTTAAATACCTAATTTTAGAATAAATATTCTTAACTGGGTGCATCTATTATTTAATCTCTTAACCCAGTCTTTTTTAGTTAATTTTTTTGAATTATGTTTAGTTAGTTTATTTTATTGTAAATTTCAAAGGGTTTTCATTTGATTCCAAAATAATTATATATATCCACAGAATATCTCTTTCTAGTATTCATGAGTCTAGTTAATATATTTCAAAGCATGTATGTAATTCAGTTAGGAAGACAAACTATTACGGTATTCGCTTGATTAAAACAAACACTATCGTATAAGGAAAACTTAAAGGTTTTGTAAATAAAACAGTAAGAAACTGATGACTAAATATGTTAGTATTACATATATGAATTCTTATAAAAATCGAAATATAAGAAAATACGTTAGTACTAACAAATAAATGTATTGGTACATAGATAATATATGGTGGCCGCGGTAGCCTTGTGGTCATGGTTTCGGATTCGTGACCAGCGGTTTTCGTTCAATTGCTGGTTCGATCCTTGGTTGCCAAAGACCCACCGTGTAGCTGGGGCTGATGCACGATAAATCTATCATGGCGCAAAGTCCAACCATTGGTATGGTTTGGAAGTTAGGAGAGAGGTGTGCCAGCTAAGGTGTCGTCCTCGTCACTTGACCGTGGTTTAAAATTACGAGGTTCGTCGCCAATAGCCCTCGTGTTGTTTCTATTGCGACGTTAATAAAATTAAACTAGATAATACAAAATGTGTTATCTCCTCATTATGATATTGATTAACTGAGGTCATTCAGAAGTGGCTTATTTGCAATTCTTATTTGTTTTACAAAAGGCTCTACTTTTAGACTTTGATAGACATTTTACTTAAACAAATTTTTTGACCAATGATTTCACACAATTTTTAAAAAATAATCGTACAAGGGGTTATCGTAAACTATTAACCATTACTAAAATAATCAAAATAACTGGATAAAATTTATTCTGCTAGTTAAATGATCTTCATGTACATAAAGTTGTAAGTTACACCGATTAATGTTGATTTGCTTGGATTCAGTCGTTGATTGAAGTTACCGCAGTACAGAAAAGACAAATTTCAATCCACTGAGTTCTACAACAATGATATTTCGAAGGTCAAGAAACACTGAGATAGATGTATAACTCTGAAATGAGATTATGTACAGAAGACTTAAAAATAACAAATAAAAATTTCTCGATTATATTTAGTAATAATTAAAACTCTATGAAACCTCGGGATGGTAATTAAATAATTAAAACATTACGATACTGCGGAATATTTCATTCTGTGGCTTTCTAAAACTAAAAAAAAAAAAAAAAAAAAAAAAAATCAGCATTGTAGGCTATAATTTATAACTTTGACCATAAAATATCAGTTAATATGCAGAATAATTTTATATAGGTATTACAGTTAGAGTAGATATATATATAGTAGTAATTAAAACTAAGGTTTTAATAAGTTAAAAGTTTTCCCAACTTGTTTGAGTAATAACGTCAAATAATGTGTGCATAGTAATAGTTTAACAGAGTGATCCCAAGCCTTATTCTGATGAATAGCTTTTATTTTCCAAACCATTTTATTTCATGTTAATCAAGAAAGTGTGTCACAACTATAATAAAGCTAATTCCTCTAGCCTCACTTTGAAATCTTACCACAACTATGAATTTTATTGAGTATATTTGGTCATAATCCAAAACAAATCATTCATTGTTCGTGAAAAATTAAATAAAATGTTTCACACATTATCTCATAACTAGATAGAAAATAGACACGCAAAATTCCATTTGCTCTGTTAGAATATACACAATTTCTACCTCCAGGCTACTGGTATTTGTAAAACAATAAAAATATTTATATGTAATAATTCTAGCTTTAAACAAAATTTGATTTTAAAATATAAAGTTTTTAGTAAGACATTATCCTTTCAATAAAGCTTCAGAAAAAATATTACATTAGATGTCTACATATAAATAGGTTACGATTCTTTATTACGAAATTTAGGACAAACATAAAGAATTTATATTCAATTGAATGTGTTTTACTTCTAATGGAAATTGCTATTATTAATGAAAATATAAAATAATGAATGGTAATTTTTCTTATTCTAGAATCATATTTAAAGCTTCTTGCCCATGCTTTATCTTCGGATCGTCTTTCTTTTTCATTCTGATTTTACTGTTTGTCTTTACTCAATTTATCAAATTACTACCATGCAATGCTGTCGTAAATATTATTATTGAAGGCGCGAAGGGGTGTAATCGATTACTAAAGTTTGTTTAAATTTTTCCTTTTCTCTTCTTCTAGCTTTTTTTCTAGTTCTCATAGTGTCAAAGGTAAATCAGCATTTTCTTTAATATTCTTAAAACGGTATAGTTACATTTTCTTTAATGTATGCTCCCTGTTGGTGTAATAATTATTAATAATAGATTAATTGTAAACATATAATGTACAATTTTTGATAAATTATAGAAAAATGGAATTTATATCAGTTAAAAATTAACAAATAATTCATGAAATGATGAAGCATTCTATTTATGAAGATTTTACTTTCATTTCTAGCATTTAAATTTCTAAAAGTTAAAGAATTTTCTATTAAAAGACTCTTGTACAACTAAATGCCACAAATAAGTTCTTTGAATGTTGTAAATGTTATACATTGTATTTTTAATTTCTCAATATAACATATTTTCAATTTCAGATAATATGATTAAATTACGTATTAATTTTTGTTCTATTAATATCAATTGAAATGATGTGAACTTACTGGTCTGAAATAAATGAAATTGTACTTGTATTTCTGCAGTCTGCCGTTTATCTTTATATATAATAAAATAATATTCTTAAGTACTATAACTTTTTTAAATATAATTTGCATTTAAAGCAATAATTAAATCAAAATAAGCTCCTCATCAGTAATTAACTAGCTCATGGTTCCTTGAAAATGAATATGTATTCTAAAATATGCATATTATTCTAAAATTGATTGCTAAGTATTTACTTTCAAATATATTAGGTGACTTACAATTTTACATATTGTAAGTTTCTTAAGTATTCATGTAACGATATAATTGAAAAAGAAATCATTCTGAATCATAATATTTCAAGATCGTACTTGTACATTTAAAATTTTGTTTCTTAGAGGTAATGTTATTATGTTAAAAGTATTTTTTCATAGAAATTTTTTTTTCTCTGAGTAGTGTTTTTATGTGAGAAAAGAATAAGTTATATTTTAGTAAAATTTATTTATTTATAATTTTCGAGTATTAATCTTCAAAGTTTTGAATTTATTCTTTCTTTCAATTAACTGCGAATGCTTTAATTTTTTCTTATACTTAGACATCATTTCTATTCTTAAAGTCTATATATTATTTTTAAAATTATTTTTCTTTTAGTAACCCGTAATTTAATAACTTTAAATGAGTTATTGAATTATTTGTTCCTGCCTGAAACATTTATCTCAAATAGAATTCATGTTTTAATCGATTAAAATAAAGCTTAAAATCAGTGGTATTATTTTCAATGATTAAAGAGAGCATACACTTGGTTATTAATAAAACATCGAATGAATTTTAAATACAATGTAAGAAATGAAAGAACTTGAACAATTACATTGATGATTGTAGCTCCTTGTTATTTAATTACAGTTAAATTCTTTAAACTGCCTCTAAACATATCACAATATTTCAGCATTTCTTCGAAAGCAATTTTCGAAAATCACAGTATGTTTTTTTCACGTGGAAAGACTAATGGAAGCAATTTGCAACGTGAACATAAAAAACACTCTTTATGATATAAACGTTACCATCTAATTTTTATGAACACGTACAAAGCTACTGAGTAATTTAATTCTTTTATTAATTGATTCTTATTCACCGACGGAAGAGTTATTAACATAATAGGGAAAAATAATTAATTCAGATCTTTTTAATGAAACTCTCCGCATCCGTGAAGGTAGAAAGAGTAAATAGAAACTGATGAGTTTTTATAATGGAAAATTTTACAGTTTTGGATGTAATCAGCCTATTTGTGGTAAACGTATGAAAATTTTTTTCAAAGAAAATTATTTCTCACGAAACAAATTCATATCATTCTTTCAAGATCTGAAAAATTTAGAAATTGTCTAAGAAGTGCTATTTACGGCTATTTAATTCATTCTGCTTTTTAGTTGAATGTTTTCTTTATAACAGTTCACTGCTTTCAGCAATATTTTGAAATGCTAAAAACGATGGGAAATACATTGCTTCAAAAACTTTATTTTACACAAAATTAAACGAACCACATTTTTAGCTTTACCTTTGAATAACATTTAATGGATCTCGATAAGAACTCGAATCAACATTTAGCACTGACTTCACGTAATTCAAATGTAAAATTAATGAGGCGCGCTTTTCTCTTTCCAGTTTTATGGTTATTCAGCTTACAACGATTTTAAGGACTTTCCGGAAAAATTAGTTGATTTTTTGGTGCATTGAAGCCAAATATTTCATAAAAATCTTGTATAAAAATTTATTTTATTTTCCTTTTATTCCGTATTTTAAAAGCAAATTTCATTGTAACAACTCGAGTGTAAAAAGGAAGTTATACATAATTTGTATAAACATGTAACTTTACGTGTAACTTAGGCCTGGCGTGGTCATCAGGTCTTGAACTTAAGGCCGTCGTTGTTTCTGTCGAGTCGTAGATTCAAGTCATGGTGTCAATTAAGGCCCGCAGTGTATTAGAACTAATGCACGTTTAATCTGTCAAGATCCAAAATCCTACTGTTGGCATCGGGAGTAAGTATAGAAAGCGAGTTTCCAGCTCAGATGTCGTCCTCGTCACTTGACCAAGGCTCACAATTACAAGGTCCATTGTCATTATCATCTTGTTCCTTCTAAGTGCGACGCTAATAATCAATCTTTACGCATAACTTCCTTTTGATATTAAAGAAAATATTTCTAAATATTAATTAATTAACTATATTATAGCGGATATGTTACATACACAATAATACATAAAATAGTGTTACATTATGTTATTATTGTAATTATATTCCAATTTGTTAAATATTTGATTTTCTTGTGTACAAATATATACAGAGGGAATTATTTGTGGTAATGTTGAGAAATAATTATCTGTGAAAAGAAACTACGTGAAAATTTTATTCAAACTGCTGTATTTCAGTTGATTGAATGCAAGTTACTTCAAATGTCTTACAATTGACTATTGCCTAGTTCTCTACCATTAATAACATTCATAAAAAAATTTATATTGCTAAATAAATTTAATATTTCTTTAGAAATATTTATTTATTATCAAATAAAATTTGAAGTATACTTCCAATCCCAGTACACTCTATTTAATTTCTCAAACATTATTTTTCGTTTTCAAAATCATATATAAAAGGAGTTTCCTGATTTTATTCAATTATTTCATATTCCATTCATTATTCATTTCAATTTTATCCATATGTTCTTAAGTTCAATAATATTAATCAATGTACCATTAGTATTCAAGTGCATTATTGATAATAATTTAGTATTTAATTCAATAATGTTTTGAAAGAAATGTCTACTTTTTGTTGTACTTCTTAAAGATATTTCAAATTTAATCACAACGGTCTTTCAGAAAAGCCAGAATTTTTTTGTCTTGTTAGGTTTCATTCGAATGCTAAAAGCGTCGGATTTATTTAAAGTAAATTTCTATTTTAACAAATTATAGAGCTCTATTACTTCTTACTGAATATATTCAACAATGAAGAGTTACATAGATTTTACTTGTTATTACCATAAAATGTTCGACATATATATGAAATAGCATTATGTAACCCTCGATTTATGATAGAATATCGTAATAATTGTATATTTCGTCTCACGCACAAACGCATTTTCACATATCTTTTCAATACAGAAAGGAAATATGCTTCAGCTTTTAAAAATAAATTTTTACTAAAAGGAAATAATAAAAAGAAAATAGTTTTTACAAAATATGTTATTATTTTATTTGCAAATTTAGAACATCATTCTAAATTTGCAAATTTAGTAATCTTTTTATTTAGTTAAAACGTTACGTAAGCTTGTAACTAATTTAATTACATGTAATGTTGTAATGAAATTCTTATCAAGAATTTTGCTTCTAATTAATTTCAATTAATAAAATCATAAGTTATGTTGTAAACATATTATATTTTTGTTAAAATTTACTGTTAAAAAGTTTAGAAAATCTAATTAATTGTTTGTTCTGCCTTATAATGTAAGAGATGTTCTAAATATATGTTAAATAAACTGTTCTAGCAATCAAACTATAATTAATATTGAATTTATTATTATAATCAGTTCCAAATCTATGTTATCGGTTCTTGCTGGTAATATGAGAGCAATCTGAAATTGAAAAGCTATTAATAGTAAAATGGAATCAGAACTAATCCTAGGTTAATCAGATTAATATTGTATTAAAGCTGTATATATATATATTAAACTATGTGCAACAAACCTCTTAATTTTAAAACATAATCGAGGTTAGTACATTGATCTGCATACTTCACTACTATGTATCATAATAACTTCGAGGTCCTGTAACACTCAAATAGGAGCCATATACATTATTCTGTTTGATGATCTTTGCGAATATCAGCTATCGGACCCACAACAGTTCAAATAATAAACAGGATTTTGAAAGTTTAGCTTTGAATAGTCTATGTTATAAGGCGATTAATAAATTTTCATAAAAAAATATTAAAGAAGCTCTCGACCTAACTTATGGAAGTAAAACTTGAAAATTAACAGAGAAGAATCAATAAAGGCAAAAATATGACAGTTATGAGAAATAAATCATTCTAATTTTTAAGTAGATTAAATTAAGTTTCCTATCCTATTGAAAAAAAGGATATTTTTTGTATGGATTAATTTAACCCATACTGGTTTATATTTATTTCATGCCATAAAAATAATTTTACATACTTTTATTTCATTTATTTTTGCATGTATTGATAAATACAACTCCTGTTGTACATTTTCAAACTCTTACAAACTTCTCTTTTACATAATCCTTCTAGTTTCTTGTTGTATAAACGGTATTTTGTATTTAAAAGTTTTGGAAGAAGTGAAAAACAATATTTACAAATTTATTTTTGCTTTATATTCATATTATTCTTAAAATAATATTTTTTAATGAAAAACATGATTTAAAGTATGCATTTGCATGTGTTCGGCAAAAAAAAAAGGATTCTGAAACATTTTTAATCTCTTTATGGACAGCATTATTTGTACCTTCCTGTTTTGGGCATTTCGATGTTTTTCGGCTTTTCACTTGTCGCAATTACTAATCCTTATTTAGTTGTTACTGGCATATTTTATCAGGCTAATATTTTTGTGAAGTTTAAATTGTTTCGAAATGAAAAAATAGAAAAAAGCATCAATTTCACAGTTTGCTTTGATTGTAAGAAGAATTAATTCCATGAAAAAACATGTATATATTTGTGTGTGTGTGTGTGTGTGTGTTCGTATGTGTGTTTATGTGTTTCGTTTATTTTTGATCTAAAATCTAAACCTAAGTGTGCATAGTTCAAAGGAGGAGGATTATCGATTTATTATTTTTTCGCTTTTATCAAACAAAGTCATATATATATATATATATGTGTGTGTGTGTGTGTGTTTGTGTTTCGTTTATTTTTCATCTAAAATCTAAGTCTAAGGGTGCATAGTTGAAAGCAGGAGGATTATCGATTTATTATTTTTTGGCTTATATCGAAGTCATATATATATATATATATATATATATATATATCCGTATGAAAACCATATAATGAAGAAAATATTTTTCATTCTGTCTATGACATCTATTATGCATTATTTTAAATTGCGAACCACCAGATTTACTAAATTAATTTTTATTCGTATATATAAACATTTATTGGTATGGGTGGATTTGATTCAGTCAGATAAAATATAATATTAACTTTTGTAAATAAAAAAAAGCCCAATTCCATAAGTCTGAAAAAATTATAAGCTAAAGAAAGTTTTAAGGTTAACTATTTGAAGATAGTTAAACTATTTAGGGGACATTTAAGAAATAAGACACCGTAATTAAAATCCATGAGAATCATCCCGAAATAAATTATAGAAATACCTAGAGATCAATTATATCAATTTAGAGCATGAAGCTTAAGAAATAGTAAGATTGATCATATAAACTCCTTAAAGTTGTTTCTGCCAGTTATCACAAAGCGAAACCAATCTCAAGGAACTTTTTTTTTCAAATAATACGTCAATTTTAACTTGAACAGGAAAATTGAAAAATAATTAGCGTAACACACTCACACAATTCTAAGAATAGATTTTTTATTGGAAAAATAACTGATTCAAATAAAAGCGAGTTGTTTAATAAATTGATCTGTTGTTAATAGAATAGTCGGATGAGAACGCAGAAATAATGTCAAATAATTATAATATACTAAGAAATGATTCAAACTCTTTTTCAAGATTCTAAAATACTTATTTCCACGGATATCTCTTGACTTTATGCGCAAGATCTAAATCGGAAAGTATAAGGGCTTTCATTAAATTTTTACTTCATTAAATTTCTACTAATCTAGAATTAAAAAAGACAAAAAGACATTTTAAAATTTTGAGCAACTGTGATCATATAAGTTGCTTTCCTCGGTTCTTTATTATCTCAGATTCCGTATTACGTCCCTTAAGAAATCAGAAATATTTAAAGTATAAAAGTTTCTATTATACTTCTCCACTACCTTTGACACAAATGGATAAGTATTAATTTTTTTTTCAATTCAGCCTTATATGAGATATTTAAATAATTTAATGAGAATGTAAGCGTAGTTTTTGAATTGGCATAGCTCTGAATTTCCTGTTCGAAATGAAAGATGCCTGAACATATGTTTTTACCGGCAATTTAAATTTTAATTCTTGTATAGTCACATAGTTTTCATGGATTACGAAAAGGAATGACATCAATTTAGAGCAACGATGCTTTATCAGACTTTACTTTAGATTTGAGTACAGTGGGACGAAAAATTTTTCAACGTTTCAACAAGCCCATGGAGAAAGCATTTTGTTAAAACCTAGGTTTTTAGGTAGGTTAAAGTACTGCCAGGAGGCCTAGATCTTGTGTGTTCTGATCGTCGCTTGAGAGTAAGAATAATTAGAAAAGTGTTAAATTTGAATCACGCCACTATTCATCAGATTCTACCAATGAATTGGATATTGGGAAACTCTGAGTGAAAATTGTTCCAAAACCCTTTCGCTGGAGTGAATAAAATACAGGAAAAACATGTGCTTTTGGTCCGTAAAACATTTTTATGGATCCTCAGCCCCACTCTTATTCCCCATTATGAGCTCGTGTACATTTTTCTATTCTAAGAAAGGAAATTCACCTAAGAGGGTGTTATTATCGGCCACTAGAAAACAGTAAAATATCCGTACCTAGCCAACTGAAGTCAATTTAAAAATTCGTCAACCAACTGAGGTCATTGCTATAAAGAATGGTAAACGTTGTATGGCTTCCAGATAGTTAAGATGAAGGAAACAACATATGTGTGTGTGATTGTTATTGAAATAGAACAAAAATTATTTAAAAAAAATTGTCTCATTACTATATTTACATTCCTCATACATGAGTCAGTGAATTTACATCCTATATATTGTTAAAACTACCAGAAGGAAAGACGATCAATTTTAGAGAACCAACAACTTGGTGCATAACTGTTATTATTTAGATTTTGCATTTATAAGCCAAGAGACAGTTAATGAAAGCATATGCGTAGAATTTTCTTTTTTGAAAAAAAAAAAAAAAAAAAAATGAATAGTTGAAATATTAGAAGTATAAACATTTGAAATCAATAAATAAAATGTGCAAAAATAGATACAGAGTGTAAAAATGAAATGGATCGCATTGCAGGTAAAATAAATACATTGTCCTCTAATCACGTAATACATCAATTTCACAAAAATATCCATTCACATCTGGAAAAAAAAAATTAGATTCTGAAAGAAAGCAAGATATTGTAAGGAGCTTAATTCAAGTATAAAAAAAACATTAAAAGACACACCATACATTATTGAAAACGTATAATTTGTGAATAGCTTTTACAGCTCAATTGTAGCTTCTCGAATACATTTCGAGAGAGGAGCTTACAATGGCTGAAAGCACTAAAAGTGGGATTTATCTGCTTCAAGGGACTTTTAACAAGCATCGTTAATGTCATGCCATTAAAACTTTTCATCGACAATTTTATTTCGAAAGCATAACACGGGATCAAGTGCTGTTTTAGCAGATAATTTCTGCATACAAATTCAGCGAACTAAAGTGATATTGATTTTTTTTTTCGAAATGGGGAAAGACAAAACTGAATTTAATTTCTAAAAAAACCAGTTTATCTCTTAGTTAATGTGGCTATTGGTGGGACTGTGTGTTTAGAAGAAAACTCTTATTGGTGTTTAACCATGCATGTAAAAATTTCAATTGTTGTAAAGTTTCTAGAAACTATTCCAAAAAAAGTTTTCAATCATCCTAGTAATCTATTTATAATTAAAGTTAATTATCTGTTGTTGTTGTGTCAATAGACAATTCAGTTTATTTTAATTAAACTTAAAGGTCTGAATGGCAGAACAATTTAGATCAAGTACCATAGGGCTATAGAGAAATGTATTTGTGGATTAATAAACATGCCTGGTTTTTTCATGTTTAAAATGGTTCGTAGTTGGACTTTATAAATATTCTTTAGTCTCAATGGTCTATCAGGGCAATTTTTACAATTGATACAGGTTTTTAAGTTGTCCGAGGAATTTTCATGATTTTCCAGTGATTTGTTCTGAGCTTTGGTATTGTGGATGTTATTGTTGATTATGGAGTTTTTTTTCCTAAAAAGAAAAGTTAAGATTAGTTAATTATCTGACAAAATCTAATTTTGAATTTTACTATAATCCAACAGTTTATGATATAACTTCCTTCGTTCGAATGCATATCCTAATGTCTTTCATTATTTGAAACAGTCACATAGATAGAACTATCCGAAATAATAATTTGCTTTTACATTTGAATTATTTGACTGAATTCTTAAAACTATACTATAATTCGACTGGATTCTTAAAACTATACTTTACTATAATTCAACAGTTTATGATATAACTTCCTTCGTTCGAATACATATCCTAATGTCTTTCATTATTTGAAACAGTCACATAGATAGAACTATCCGAAATAATAATTTGCTTTTACATTTGAATTATTTGACTGAATTCTTAAAATTATTCCGTTTAAATAAATAATATTTAATACACTTATTTGGAAGAGAAAGGAGTCAGCATTATTCTCCTACAATAAACACGTTGAGTCTTTGCAAGGTTTTGACATTTTTCATTAAATGTTTTATTTTATTTTTAATTTACACCTTTTTCGTGAGAAGAAAATATGAAAAATGGAGTTTAGGGTGATTCGCAATCATCAAATGGTAAACACTGAAAAATGTTAGAGGACGTTTCTTAAAAAAAAATAACCACAGAAGGAAAAATATTCGTAATCTTTTCAATCAGTGTGTTCTTGGCATACAAATAATTTTATTCTAACAAAAGTATTTTAAATAAATTACAGAAACTTTTTTTTCTGTTCATCAAACACACTGTCTATTCTTTAGGAAATTTTGTGCAAAGACTTTACTAATGTTATATATTAATGGAAATGATTTGATAAAAACTTATTGCTCCAATATAAGAATTCATCTCTCTCATATTATGCAAAGTTGTATAAAGGGCTTATATAAAGGTCTACGCCTTACTTCTTTTCAAAAAAAAAAAAACTTGTAGACTTTAATATGAAGTAGTTTTAATTGAGAATATTTTGCATTAAATAAAACGTGAGTTATGTAGATTAGAAAAATCAGTAAAGCATAGTAAACAAGACTGAGGAATTCTACTTATAAGTAGAAAAATAATTAAACACTATGAGTAGTGGTGAAATATAGGGAGCTGAAGTTATCAACGAAAGCATAATAATCATGCCTATTCTGAATAAGGAATATAGGATCAAATATAGTGAGGAGCTACGTAGGTTCAATGAGTAGCACTCTCATTTCACGTTCTACTTCTCGCACTCGATTCATTCAAGATAGTTAAGTGCTTAGTTATAATATTAATCTTTAAATTCGCACACGTATAGGGATTATTCCAGAGGCGCTAACTATACTTTAGATGGTACCTTTCCTTTTCGCATTAAGCCACATTAAGGCTTAAAGACCCAGTTCGATTTGAAGATACATGCATTATTTCGCCATGATAATTATTGACAGAATTAGAACTTGATCTAACGAGACTTAACTTGAATAAAACTGTACTTGAAGTTTCCAACATTAAACTGAAGGCTATCTTGATCTATCCTGTGGCTTATGGGAAGGAGACTTCATAATTTTGAGCTAATAATGCTTGACTAATAATTCTCACCCATATTTCTTTTCTGGAAAGGCTTGAAGGCCGGCGTAGAATCTTAATTATTCTATGCAATAGTCCTTATTGGATAGATATGAATCCAGATGTCACAGCTTTCTTACTTCGTAGCTGCTGATTTAAGCCATGAAGCTATCCTTTCTTGTTGCAGTGTACTCTTAATTCCTTTTTCTTATTAAAATATGGTACATTTTATACGTAATTATATGATACAATTACATAAAGCTGGTCAAATAAGTTATAACTAGAGATTTCTCTGAATAAATAATTAACAACAAGTTGTTCTTTAATTGCTTAGCATATATATTGAAAATGTGTCAATTATTAAAGTTTAATTATTCGAAGAAAGAATATGTACTTCATTATTTGAATATCAGATTCAAGCCCATCAATAGAAAACAATTTGTGTAAATAAGGCATAAATTATTCTGGAATAATTTTAAAAGTTTTATTTCGAATTTCACATGTGTTGAAAAAATCATTTCTTAATATTATATAAAAGGAAAATGTTCTTTTGAATTTTCACTTCCTTTTATATACTTCTAAGTAATTGACACTATCATATGTGTTACTACTACAGGTCTTGGTAAAGTAATGGTACTGAAAACATAGAGGTCAGATAATGCTTCTCTAAAACACGTTTGTTTGATAAAATTTTGTGTTTCAATGGCTTAAATCGCACCCTTGTCGCTTGACGTGACGACAGAGGTGTTTTATTTTTACGACAAACAGCATTCTTTTGTTCTGTTCTGTTTTTTTCTCCAGAATTCACGATTAGGCAGAGCTATTTTTAGAACTCGAAACTATTATTTCACTCAAAACGGAAACTTGTTTCCTTTTGTGTTATGTATTTTTTTTTCTTTTCATTCGCTAAATACAAAATACAAAAGCTATACCATGAAATTTTCGGTCCATTTTTGATTCATCAACGAAAACGAAGATGCATTACAGCCAACTATAGAGCGCAACTCATAATTATATGAACTGTGGTTTTGTAAGGTGATAAATAAAATAAATGATACGTATAATATTATGGGAGTATATATACATATTCTCTCAAGCTGATAAAAATTTAAATTTGGTCCTTTAAGTGTTAAAGAATGAAAATACGGAAATATTTCTAAACACTTGCATTGCAGCAAATCTGATATATATATAATATTTAGTTGTAATTCTCACTTATATAACATCTTGTCGCAACGTGACACATCTACAGTAAAGAAGCGAGCAGGGAGACAAAAGAAAAGATCACGACAACAAGATAGACAACTTTCGCGGGGTGTTTCCATTGAAAAATAAATGTCTTTCCGTTAAAATTGTTAATAAACTTGCCATCACAGTACTAGATCTTAAATTCATCGCCATCTACAAGCAATAAAATTCTATATTTATCATGATATGTGGCGAACTGTAATGCTCAAAGAACATCACAGAGAGGTATGACTATTTTGTGTTAGGGAGCAAATACACTGAAAAGCTGCATTGTTTATTGTTCTCTTCAGCGATGAAAAGAAATTCAATATGGATGGCTCAGATGTTCGGCCTATTATTGGTACTAACTCCGACGCGAACATCGCTTTCTTTATACAGTAACAAGGTTGTGGTTCTATCATGGTATGCGGCGTATTCTATTTCAACGACGCAACTGATATCTTTCCTACAAAATCATCATTGTTCTGAAGTATACCAGGATGAGTGATTCAGATTCATTTGCTTCTATTTACAAACGCTTTGGAAGGTTATAATTGGTTATTTCACCAGAACAATGCTTCGATGTACACTTTTCTAGCCTCTAAAACTTGATCCAAATTACCACCTAAACAGAATCCAGTTAACATTATAGACTGACCAGCTATTAACCCATATTTTACCTCAGTGGAAAACATTTTGAGGGTATGTCCATGGACACCAATTTTCAACACGATCTGAATTAAAGTAGCAAATATATCAGAGATGGTTCTCTCCCAAACTGGATTTGCTGCAAAACTTTGTTCGAAGCATGCTTTATCGGGTATTCAAATTAATTATAAACCAAAATTTGAGTTATAATGGGTAAAACTCTATTTGTCTACATATTTTTGGGTCAATACTTTTTTCGATTTAATTTTTCTGCGAAATACTACATACTTTATATGATGTAAAGGGAATGTTATAAATTGTTATTTTAGGTATCTATTTTGATAATTTTACTTCTGCCCATTAATTTTTAACCAAACAACTAATAATAAATATTCACTTGTTCATACATTTTTGATACGCACGATGAGTTAATGATTTAGAAAGAACCTATTTTATAATGTCTACATTTAAGATTTACTTTGACAACATTTATTCTGATTTCTGAAATGATTAAAGTAACAGAGCTTTAAATATATTATATTTATGAACAAAAAATTTTGAAAGTAAAGTACGTCTTAAAGCATTTGGATAGTTCCTTGAACGTGGTCCTATTACTTTACTCTAAAAATAGTTCAATTTTATTAAAGAACTAGTGATCGAATACTGTTTTCAAAATTGTAAAAAGGATTTCACTAATACTTTAATCCGAAATAAATGCCACTTTTTTTTAAAGAAATATTTTTCTGGGTCATGAACAAAAGGAGATTTTGTTTAATATCATGAGCATCATATATTATTTCACAGTTGGATGCACAAGAGCAGCTAATTAATCCTTGTTTTGATTATAAGTTCGAAAGAAACAGAATAATGTTTAATGGCATTATTAATTATATTCAGAATTATTTAAGCGAGTGGAAGTACGACTGCATTTGATTTAGATAAAATTCGACTTTTCTTCCAAGATAAAGTTTCTGCTTAAGGATATCGCATTTCAAATAACATAAATACTATGTAAGATAAAAATGCTTTAAGGAAATGTGTTAGTATTAATTAAAAATAAAATAAAATATTGTGATCCATTGCACATCTAAAAATTTAATTTCCTTAAAATTTATCTAAGTATTGAATTTAGGTTAAAAATCCAACAGAAAAATATTCTAAAATATTAAAAGAAGCTTTTTGAAATTGATTAATATTAATTCTAAAGAAATTTTATTCAACCAAAATTTGACAGTTTATACATTGAGAAAAAATATTTTTACTTGAGAACACATATAATACAAGAAACAAAATGCTAAACAAATTATGTCAAAGGGTTTTGTTAGCATTTAGGGTGGCCATGGTAGCCTAGTGATCATGGTTTCAGACTCGTGGTAGGCGGTTTTCGTTGAGTCGCGGTTCGAGCCTTGGCCACTGAAGACCTGCCGTGTAGCCGGGACTGATGCATGTTAAGTCATTTGGGGTCCAAAATCCTTCCATTGGCGTGGTATGGAAGTTAGGAGAGGGGGTGCCATATCAGGTGTCATCCTCGTCACTTGACCAAGGTTCAAAATTACGAGGTACGTCACCAATAGCCCTCGTGTTGCTTCGAGTGCGACGTTAATAAAAAAGGAACTAAACGGAACTGTTAGCATTTAGAGATATTTAAAATCCTTTTAATATCGTGAAATTCAGTATTGGCTACCTTAGTACTTTTAAGAGGCTCACTTAGTTTTTAAAAGAATTGTATATTACTAGAAAACTAAGTACTTAATTTTCACAAAGAAGATTTAAATTATTTTAATAATTTACTTGTTGAAAATAATATTTAAATTGAGGTAATTTATGTTTTTTTCCAATAAATTTATGTACTGGCAATTTTTTCAACTCCACTAATCTAAAAAGTTTAATCATGCTATATTGTTATTTGTGAAGGCTTTGTGAAATATGTCATTACATTTTATACTATCGATTAATATGCACTATTTCATAAAACGTGCTTAGTTTTTCTTTCTTTGGTTTTTTCATTGCTGGTACATATAACTTTAATTTTGAAATTTGAAAGAACTAAATACCTGTTTAAACACATTTAAAATTACTTAGATTCTTACTGTTCATATCATTTATATAATTTGAGACGCAAAACGTCTCCAAAAAAGTTCATTGGAAAAATAAAAATGTTTATGAGGGACACAAATGTAATTCATAATTCATATGAAATCAAAAGATATTTGCAATGAATTCACCCACCGTATTGTGCTCCTCAAGATAAAATTGTAACATAGCCTTATAAAGTACGTTGATTATCATTTGATTCTTCTTCCATTGTTAGTTTAATAATACGAGATGGAGCTATTATATAATGAGACTGACATTCTTACAGAAGAAGAACGCACACGCCAAACGCAGGCGACCAAAAGCTTTTTAGTGTGAAGCCTTCTGTTTCAAATGCAGTGATTTTCTTTCCTGTAAATAAATCCATATTAGCTTTTGTTCACATTACAGTTATTTTTTGTTTTGCCTGAAATATGAAAATATAACAATAGAATAACTAATTGTTGTGGAATTTCAAATGAAACTCGTAAAAGCCGCTACTGAAACTTATAATTTATCCAAAGAAGTGAATGGCAATGAACGTTTATCGCGTGCACATGTTTTTGAGTGGCTTAAGCGTTTAGAAGCTGTCCGAGAAGACGTTGAAGAGGATTCACGCCCGAGTCCCCTTTCCACGTCAAAAAACGGATGTCAATATCGAAAACTTGGCATTAGTTCAATCTGATCGTCGATTAAATACACGATCAATTGATGAGACTGTAGGAATCACAACAAATAATTCATACTGCCAATTTTACATAACAATTTTAGCATGTAAAAAGCGCGTGAAAAAATTATCATGTTTGAACAACAAGAAACTCACAAAATTGTTTGTATTGACACTTTGAATGCCCCTGAAAATTACCTAAACTTATCAGAAAGGATAAAAACGTGTAACGAATCGTGGGTTTTTACTTATAATTTTGAAACGAAGCGCCAACGCATGCACTGGAAGAGCCCATCTTCCCCGAGAGCCAAAAACAAATTGAATGAGCAAATCAGAATTCAAAGCAATGATGATTGGTTTTTTTTCGATATTCATGGTATTATGTACCTTCACTGGGTTCCTGAAATTCAAACATCATTACCTTCACGTTCGTTTTTGAGCTCTTTGAAAGAAAAAGGAAAAAACGACCCAAATCATAAGAGAACAAGTCAATCTGCATTGCCTATCAAGAGGCTTCTAGCCAAGTCCCAGTGTTAGAGCATCCACCCTACTCACCGGGTCAGATAGAAGTCACTTGTGCCATGTGACTTCTATCTGTTTCTTAATGAGAAATCTATATTAAAAGGAATAAAATGCTTACAGAGTCAGTTCCGGTGCAAGTGGAATTTCTAACTCTCAGCGTTATAGAATCAATCCAAATGTAATCTTAATCACTGTCAATCTGTTATCGATCCAATTTTTACTTACTACTATGCGCCAACTAACAACTACTCACTACTAACTCCAATATTCAACTTTTCTCCCGTCGTTTACATATGTATACACTTAAATTCATTCACTACTCTTTTTAAATTCAATCTAATCTGATTAGATTACGTTTCAATATACTGGAACTGAATTGGATATTGAAATCGTATTAAAATATAAACTCAGATGTCAATTGAAGGAAAAATTCGTGAATAACTTCACATTACAATATGTCATCATTAATACTCAAAAAGTAAAAAAAAAATTACTTCAGACTTATGGCGGCACTTGAAAATTTTAAGACATGAATAATATTTTAGAACGAAAGATCTGAAAGAAGAGAGAAAAAAAGAAGAGAAGAGAAGAGGAAAAGAATTTTTATTTAGAAAATCCTTTTTTTTTATTTAGAAAATCATGCACTAAATGATCCAGATTATATAAAATAAAAATAGATACATTTTTCAGTCGTAAAATACAAAATATAAAACATTTTCATTTGTCTTAAGCAGTCATATAAACCGCTTAAAATTTCGATCACATTAGAAATTTTCAACTTAATAAAATCTGTTTGTATTACATTCAAACGCGAAAATGTAAGGTATTATAACATTTTTAAGATTGTGTTATTGTTGATTTTTTTGGCTTCAGGAAGCTGCAGATTGAAATAACCAGCAAAATTATAAAGTTTCAATTATTATTTAGCATTATCACAATTTTTTTATTATCCGAGTTATCGTAAATGTTTAAGCATTACTAGAATAATAGAGATAAAAGTTAATTTCTCTTTATTAATCTTAAAAATACTTTTCAAAGACACCATATAGAGTTGTATGTTTCTTTTAGCGTTTCTTGACATTTCAAAGGTCGTCATTGTAGAATTTAGAAGACTGAATTTTTATCTTCTCCTAAGTACTAGTTTGATTCAATCTAAGGTTTACTGTAGCCAAACCAATCAACACCGCCAGTTGTAATATTGAACTCTACATAAGGATCAATTAATATGCTGTAGAACATTATATCTAGACATTTTGATTATTTCTTAATGGTCTTAATGGTAATTTCTTCGGTCATTTCTACTGTATGATACCTCCTCGTATTTGCTTTAGTATGTCATATTTTTATAAAACTTTTCTTTAGTCAGGCTGATTTTTCCTTCTCTAAGCTATTTCTGTATGATGAGTAATTAATAATTTATAATTCCAAAAAATATGAAATATCGTTTATATATTTTGGGCACATTTATAACGCTTTTAATCATCTACATTACAAAATGTTTTGAACCTATTTCTACAACCATTGCAATGTAACTAATAGAATACATGTAGGGAATATTTGTGAACCTAAAGAGAGTTTCCTTTCAGGGCTATTTTTTACAATGAATCAGTAAAATACCAATTTTGGCAACCATTACTATTCCTCAGATTGATATCTCTTGAATTAGGTATCAAGGGAGTAAAACAATCAGATAGAATGTGTTTGCGTGTTCATTAACATGATGAAAAAATTCCCGGAAAATGATCTCTGGCCAATGCACAAAAGTCTATTCGAATTCCTGTAGAAATGTATAAGGCATGGAAAAGGGTAATTGTTATTTACGCTTACGTAGATGATAGCTTACACAGAAACATCATTAATGGTATTTTCAGCATCTGATGAGTGTGTAATAACACGCACATGAATAACAATTTCCATTTCTTACGATATCAGTCACTATTCAGGTCGGAAATGTATATTTAGGATAAGTTTAAAAATATCGTCAGAGTAGATAATTATGGGGTTAAGCAAATATCACTCTTATTCTCTTATTATTGTTCGAAACACGTAGTTTTAAAAACAAATAGCTAGTTCAATATTACAAAAAGTTGATTTATAAATATTTAATTTCAGAATGACTTTTAATGAAATGTTCTCTACATTTTCATAACTTAAATTTTCTCCTTGGTTTCGAAAAAAGGATATTTTAGAAGACGGCTTATGTTTTTTTTTGGAAAATATAGATTTAACTGCTTTTTTATGATGTATGTAGTTCATTGTCGACACATTTTCTGGACACAGTTTTACCTAGCTTGATACTAATAACTAAAGTATAAGATTAAAAAGAAGACTTCCTACCTTACGTTATGAGAACACATCTTGAAAAAACGGTGATTGGAAGTTGATTCAAAGAGACCGCTGAGTGTCCTATCTGATGCATTGTAAATATTTTTATTTTCCTTATTTTATTTTCGATGTTATCAAGCACCCACGGAGCTTTGTTCCTTTTTTTATTCTATAATTTGTGACTGTTTTTACTTTTGATTGTTTTTCACGAAGACACCTAATTTAAAAATGTCAGAATTTCTTGCATGTTTTGATACATGGATTCACATCTCGTAAGATCTTAATAACAGTCACTCTCTTCTTCTAGAAGAAAAAAAACTTCATTTTATATCTACTATTTAAATCTTCTCTCTTCCCACCCAAATTACATCTTATGTAACGGGTTTCCAATCGCATTTCCCTTTAACTTACCTTCTGGGACATTTTATTACATTTTTTGAATTCAGAATCTCACCTAGCAATAAAACGTTTACTTATGTAAATTAACATATGTTTTTAGAAGTGTAAGGAATCTGTAAAAGAGTGAGCAGGTATTGGAGAGAGCAAATATAAAAAGAGATAGAGGAAATGAAAAAAATTACTAAGCACACTATATAGGAGTGAGTAAGTGTGAGGTAATTATTTAGAGTGTCAACCTGATTCGAATAGTGTTACCAGAAATCCATTGCAATAGAATCCAGTTCATGCAACATTGCTGTTTGCTGTAATTTAGTTAAGAATAATTCTCAGTTATCTTTATTTAAGGACGTAATTAGATGAAAGATCCACATTATTAGATCATTTTGATCTTGATTAATCTAAAACCGAATAAAATTCGTCAAAGGTTTATTGATAGATCCTTTATTAAGTCTTGATGGCTCGTACTGTTAATAACTAAGCCAATTCATTAGAATCTTATGAACAGTTTTGTACAAAATTTGAATTAATAAATAATTATTTTGGTTATTTATTTCACTCAATTTTTATACTTTTGTAGGATATATTTCCTTTTAATACATAGTAATTTTTATTGCTATGTTTTAATTCAAAATTTGCCAACTATTTAATGGATTTAAACTTTTAATGTCAAATTTATGATTTGCAGTTATTGATTTCTAGATTTTTCTTAAATGTAATAAATATTCAGTTGAAATGGGGTAAAGACTATTCTTCAGATTTTATGTTGAATTTTTAAATTAATTCTTGTTTTAATGTCGAACATAAATACACTTTATTATATACGTGTCTTTACCGCTATAAAAATAAGTCCATACTATCAAACTATTAGATGGACCGGAAAGTTTCTGTCCGATAATGAAATGAAAGAAAATAATACAATTGACATACATTAGTAATATTTATTGTTTTATTTAGTTTCTGAAAATACTGGGATTGATCTATACAACCTGAGTTCAGAGAGGAAAATTTGCTTAATAGAGTTATCATATGTACATTTCTGCTTGTTTGAAAAAAAAGTTAATCCTTCTTAGACCAGTTGATATCTCGTGATTGAAAGCCGATTTCTTAAGAATACATCGTATGAAAAAGACCATACTGTGAGTTCAGATAACCTGCTGCCGCCACTTCTTAGTCGAGATTGAACCTGAATAAGAAAGGTTGTGTCTAGGGTGGGAAGTTCAATGAACAAAGCAGTACGAACTTTTGGAACTTAACGAAACACTCAATGCTGAGACATACGGTCAGGAATAAAACAATTTAAACACAGTTCTCAAAACAAATAGGTAATTGTTGCTCAGTAAAAAGCTCATCATAACACATCGATCAATAACTCCAAAGACTAACCCAGAGATGGCGCTCGTAGTAAACCAGTAACCAGGTCTTTCTAGAGTACGAACCTTTGCTTGAAACGTGTCAAAATTTTAAGTCGATCGGACCAGGAAAAAGGTTTTTTGAAGTGAAGTGAAAAAGGTTTTTTCCAAGTGGGTGCCGCGATTGCTTTCGATGGAACAAAAACAGCAACGAGTCGATGATTCAGAAAGCTGTTTATCGCTATTTACTCGCAACAAAAAAGATTTCTTGCGAAAAAAAGAAAAAAAAAATTTTTGAAAAAAAAAAAAAAAGATTTGTGTGTGTGGAAAAGCGTTGGAACGATTGTATCACCCTAAAAGGTGATTAACAAAAGGTGTTATGTTGATGAATAAAAAAAAATTTTGCAAAAAAAAATGTTTTCAATTTTAGACTCGGGAGTTATTGATCGATGTGTTACTGCATCATGATAAATCCAGACCACATGCTAATTGGTGACTCGTCAGAAATTTGTAGAGCTAGACTGGGAAACTGTCGCATCCTCCCTACTTCCTAGTTCTAGCACTCTCCGATAATCACCCCTCTCTTCCTACAAAAATTTTTGAACGAAAAAAATTCAAAATTGAAGCATATGTTAACTAAACATGGCTTGAGATCTTCACTTTTAATAACAAGATATTTTTTTTAAATGGTATTTTCAAATTACCATCACTCTGGCAAGAGTTTATAAATAAAGATAGAATTTATATTGTACAGTAAATAGTTTCAAATGCATGAAAAATATTTTTCTCTCACTTCATAAATAGACAGAGCATTTTGAGTAGACCTAATACGTTGGTCCTTAAAAGAAATAAAATGTAGGCTTCGTGATTTGCTATCATTCATTCCATAGCAGTAAGCCACCAGAGATAATTCAAGTTATTTTATGAAAACTCATGTTCAGTTTTAAAAAGACGGAAGCTGTTACATTGATTGAAAAGTATTGTATTAGTGTGGACCTCACGTGCACTTCTTGTCACTTCATTTAGACACGTAGCAACAAGAAAATGTACACCCCAAAAACGAAACATTAAAGGAAAAGCAGAGCCACACCCACTCGAGCAACTATTTCCCAGTAAGCAATCTTTACTGGGAAATATTTGTAACAATAACACCATTAGAAGTTTCGTGATACTGTGAAGATGGTTCGTTTCTAAAGTTTTAAACTCCGAAGAAACTATATTTTTTTTCTCGGGAGTTGTGAGATTTATTTCGTTCTATGAAAACATCCATTACATTTAATATTATTCATGTCTAACATAAAGTAAAATTAAGGCAAGTGCTTTACATAGGGTCAGTTTCAAATGCATTTTCACGTGGCTTTATAGTCATAAACTTTCTTGTAATTTTGTATAGTTTTATTTGTAGTTTGCAACAATTCTATAACTAAGACTTGTATATTTTTAGTTTCATTCATAACAAAAAATGTTTCCATTTTATTTTAATTACCATTCTGTAAACTTCTTCTAAATTATATATAAAACTATTTATCGTTTAAAGAAGAAATTTTCTAATTTACCGTTACACGTATAAAGTTTTTGGACCTGTAAAGTTTTATATAAGTGTCATTTAAAAACAGAATATTGTTAATTTCAGTGAGGTTTTGATGGTTATTCTTGAAAAGGAGATGATATTCTTTTATTTGTTTATAACCATGCAATAAAATATTTATCATTTTCTAAGAATTTAATTGAATTGAAATAACATTTGTCATCTTAGCATTATTTTTTTAATATTGGAACTTCAATTTATTTGATATAACTTATATATGAAATAAATCTGCATTGTAATTCATAAAAAAACGGACGTTTTGTCAAAATTTGAAAGATTTTTGTGAAAAGCATATAAACTTTGATGTATATTTATTCTATGCATATTTTATATTTGACGTAAATTAGATATAACTATTGATATTTGTTATATATTTGACGTATATTTAGTATTATTTGATGTATATTTAGTATTTTATATTGTTAATAAGTATTTATAAAGGTGCTTCGTATTTGAAACAGAAATGAATATGCATATACTTCTATAATCGTACTAATTATTCAATGTTAAAAAGAGTTTGTACAGCCATGCATTTGTGTAATACTGTTCCTAAGATTTTTTCTTCTTTATATAAGCCAAGCAGAGAATAAATATTAATTAGAATTTATTATGTAATATTAAACATGGTGTGTCTTTTTTCAAATCAAAGTATTTTTAATATCAAATATTAACCTTTCCAATTGTGTAAATAGCAAATATACCAAAGTTTCTGTAACGTCAAATCAATAAAGTTATTTATTTACACAAACTTCATTCGGAAATTAATATATATATATATATATATACCAAGGAAATAAATTTATATAAGATTCACAGCTGAACGTTTTTAATATTTATTATTTGTTCTTTGATAGCTGCATTTACTTTGTTTTTTATATCTTGTGACATTCCTTTTCACTTCGATCATTAAAATGTAACATCACGAGTCACTTAAATTCACACAAGAAAGAATGAAAACGAAACTGACGGATATTTATTATATTTTCTTAATGAAACAATAAATTAATATTTGTATTACGCAAGTAGAACAAATCCTTCACGAGTCTCCTACTTTAGATTATCAAAAATAATTTTTTATCTGAATTTATTCTAAATGTGGGTCAGAGTTGGAAACTATTTTCGAATGAATCTCAGTAATCATGTATCTTCTGCCAATAAACGTCGAGCTCTAAATTTGTCTTCCTCTCCGCATAAAGAAAATCATCCTTCGCTATCCTAATATTTTGATCTTTAGCTTTTTTGTTACTATTACTATTATTGTTACTACTACTACTGCTGCTGAGTCATCTAACCACTTTTAATATATCCATCTTATATTCACTACACTTCTATTCATATAGTAAAGCTGATTTATATAATTCAAAAATAGAGCCTCCGAATCAAACAACATCATGAAAATGTCCATGAGGAAAATTGAAGGGAAATTTGCGTAAGAACACATTACACACTTAAGTTGAAGGTACAATATTTCTGGCATAGCTTCTGAACATTTTGCTAATTTATTCTCCCTAGTGATATTCTATAAGTTAATTTGACTTAATTCGACACATAAGAGCAATTCTGTGAATTTGACTAAATTTTGAAGGACTAATCGAGTATTTCTTATGGAATTGAAACTGCGCATACGTTAGTTATTTTGTTTTAATTCATGGGCTTACTAATTAAATACTCGTTCTTTGACAACCAGTTTCTGTAAAAATAGATAAATTCTTATTACATTGAAACAACCTCAGATGTATGTTTAACTGGAGAAGTTATTATTTAAAAGTAAAATTAGGATCTGTTTGTTAATTAATCGCAAATTAAAAAGGTTAACATTATTAACGATACAAAATGAATTTTATTGCCATAAACTATAATGTATCATAGTATCTGAATATCAGAAATAGAGAAGCATACGTAATGTAGTGGCCTTAGTGAATAATTATTTAGGTAGAATTTAAGACATAGAATTAATAGTTTGCTGTAGAGAATAGTAGATTTTTCTAAACATCCCATGAAAATTTACTATTTAATTTTTCCCCTTTATGATGTTTTAGACCCAGTTGTTTTAATTGAGAGTCTTCAACGTATGCATAATTTACATTAAAAGAAAATTTATTCCTCTCCAGAAAGTTAGGTAAAGTAAAAAGGAGGGAATGGAGTAAATTAGTGAAGTTGCATGCAAACTGAATGCAAAATTAATTAATCAAAATTCTCTTACTAGTCAATGCAGTCGAGTCACGTGATGAAAAATTAAGACCCTACGAATGCACTTTCAGATCTTAATTTTTTTTCCATTTTCTTACTCTTTTGAACATATAAACTAGAAACATTAATGTACTTCCTGCGTTGCTTAGAAGTATTAAATAATATTCCAAAAGGAGTATTTGCTTACTGAGACGAAACTCAATGTTGGTGTATATCGAATAGTGAAGGCTACCGAGTAGACATAATGTGATGAAACATTTGTACCCTATATTGAATTTAGGATTGATTCAAAGCATGTGATCTTAACATTTGTACCCTATATTGAATTTAGGATTGATTCAAAGCATATGATCTTAACATTTGCACTATAAACAAAGTAACATAAAAATAATTCGCGTATTTCAAAATATTAAACTATTAAAACTAAGCAGTTTTACATTAATTCGAGAAAATAAAAACACAGGTTAGTATTCTGAAGTGAAAACTGAAATAAAGTTATTTAAGCTTATATATGAGCATAAACAAAATTATTTTCATCAGAACAAAAAATTACTGAAAACCTTATAATAGTTTGGTACAAAAATATAACAATTAAAATTTGTTACTACTTTTAAGTTGTGTAACATTCTTCGAATTCATCCAATGTAAAATTCACAAAGAAGTAAAAGAAATTAATCATTCATATACGTATAAAAACCATAATCTGAAAATATTAGACTTATTGCTTGAAATAAAATCTATCACAATTATTTATACTTATTAAATTAACATACTTAAGAACACACACACATATGTATATATATATAAAGTCATAACTTCCAAAACAAAGTGGTATTACCTAAACTCACGAGCCAAAGACATTGAACGAACTAATCGAAAATTTTCAAAACCCTTATAAACAAAAAAAAAAAAAAAAAAAATATAAAATTTAAATTTATAAATATAGTCCAAAAAAAATATATATATATATATATATATATATATATATATATATATATATATATAAAGAAAGAAAGAGAGAAATAATAAAAAAAAAATTTGATAAGAATTTTATTTATTTTTTAGAAACTGTATCTTCAAATAGACATAGTGAAAAAAATAATCTGTTGAGATTTAAAACAGTTTTATATTTACGTGCTCTAAATACAAGTCAACTCGATTTCGGCAACGAAATTGTAAAATTAGATGGCAACATTATACATTAAAACAGAACAAATAAATGCCAATTAAATCCGCTTCAATTCTTCAATATATTATGTATCCTTTATTTATTCCGCTTCCACGACATAGACCTGATAAATTGAAATAATTGACATGTACTTTGTCAGAAGTTGACGCAAATAGAACATTAAACAAAGACAATATCACATCATTATTCTCCTTGTGTCTCTTTTTATATTACAACTCTAATGAGATTTTTGATATTATGTGTCTTACAGCTTTGTAATACATAAAAGCGAGTATAAAACTATGGGATGCTTCAATAATCACAAAGCAGACACGTGGCTCTTAAAATATCGCTCGAATTTCGATTTACGTGATGTAAATATTGAATGAACAGCAATGAACGATTCATTTACTTGATGGAAAAGTACATTTTTGTTCCACCCATAAATGCTACATAGCACCTAGGCAAGCAATGAATGCTACTTCATTATTCAAGTAGGCAATTTGCTTTTAAAAACTTTTTGTTGGTTAAGTGTAAAGCAATTCCGTAATTTACTAGTACTTATTTTTAGTCAAAATTAAACAGCAGTTTATTATGACGCTGTTGGACATTTGGAAAATTTTGTTATTCAAATTCATGATAGAATTTTTTTTTACGATTTAAAATCTGAATTATTTTAACTAATAATATTTATTTACTTATTTTTTACTTTACATGTTTTGAATACCACCATTTTATAGTAAAGAGTTTAAAATATTTAAATTGAAATAATATAGAAATAAAGTATTATCAATCTGATCATGAAAAATGGTACAATGTAGAAAGCGATAACGATAATTAACGGCAATTTTATAAAGGATTTTTATTGAATTTTGTAGTTATTTTGTTGCTGGCAAGTGATTAAACAGCAAGATATTACTATAATACATTGAAATCAATAGCATCTCTTAGAAAAAATGCACACTGCTTTTTATTCCTTTAATTGCGTTTCAATTGTTAAAATTTAATTGAGTTGCAGATTTAACTGGCTTTTTTGTGATCAAATTATAAAATTTAAGAAATAACAAAATAGGGAGTATCTTGTATTCATACTGCATTTTTCATTTTAGTGATAACAAAATATTAAATTAATATATTATAGCTCATTCTATTTAAAGCAGGTTTTAATTTTTTATCCTTAAGCAATTTTAAACTATTTGATCAAACGACAGTATTTTATATAATTAAATAGAAAGCCCTTTTAGCTAAAAAGTTGTTTCCTTTTTTTTAGAGTGGAGGGATAAAGGTAATAGTAATTTATTTGTATGTAGCCTGTTGTACGAAGGATTCAAAAGGCTTATGATTTATTGTCGTATGTAAAAATATATTTCTATAAGAGTTCTACTATCATTTTAAATTTAATAACAGTGTCATGTCAAATATGTATGAATTTGATTGATTGAAGACGCACTTAGAAAGAACTGGAGGGTTGATGGCAGCTGATCTTGTAATTTTGAGTCTCGGATAAGTGATGATGGCTATACCTGATCTGGTACCTACTTCTCCAAATTTCCCCGCTACAATAACGGGAGGACTTGGAGCTTCGATTAATGTAACTTGCATTAGCTCCACTGTACGCCGTGTCTTTAGTGGCATAAGGACTCGAGACCAAGACACATCGAAACTATTCCGGCTGAAAGTTCACAACTATGAACTAAGCTACCGCAGCCACTAAATATATATGAAAAACCAACTGAGAACGAATAATGTTATTGATATGATGCTGAACATATTGATATTCTTTTCGGAAATGTTTCTCAAAATGTTATTTGTAATATTTGAATCCAGAAAACAGTGAGGAACACACATGAATGATACAATTAGTTAAATTCAGATTTCAGTATAGATCACACAGTGATTCCTTCGCTCAAGTGTATTTCGAAAGTTTCGATTTTAAGGCATCAAACATTTCTACGATTCTTTAGTTATAACAAAAATGTAGTATTTTTTATGAGTTCAACAGCATAGGAAACATGCAAGTCTTGGTTTGATTTATCGAAAAAAATATCATAATAAATGACAGTTTGAGTTCGGTTGATTCATAATTTATATAAAAGCCGCACATAGAAGTGACACGAGGGTTATCACCGTTGGACATAAAAATTCTAAATCATGATCAAAATGACAAGGCTGACATTTTTTTTTTGGCATCCATTTCTTATAACTTTCCCACCATCAAAAGTGAGGACATAGATTACCAACAGGTTTAACGCACATAAATTCCATTACACTACAGATCTTCAGTGGATATTGAAGTAGTAGAAGAGATGAATGTATATTTAAAAAACAACTGTCAGCTTAAAATAAAAAGACACAAGATCACGTAAAGCAATTCCCTTCTTGAGTTGATATTTTCAAACACGTTACACACTTTATATACCTATAATTGAAAATAACTTAGAAAATTAATTCAAAAAGTCATACACACGATATTAGAAGTGCGTTTAATTACATCAAAATGTCAAGGAATGGTATTAAATAAAACCTGAAATTTTTTTGATTATTTTAGCCAGGATTTCATTTTTAGCGAAAATAAATAAGAAAATTCTTAAATGAAGTTTCATTATTATTTGGTAAAAAGTCAATTGTAGAACAACATAAGAGTTTGAATATTTGAATATATGAAAA
>BMAW01082737.1:318853-330881 GCA_019974015.1 Nephila pilipes
CAAGTGTATTTCGAAAGTTTCGATTTTAAGGCATCAAACATTTCTACGATTCTTTAGTTATAACAAAAATGTAGTATTTTTTATGAGTTCAACAGCATAGGAAACATGCAAGTCTTGGTTTGATTTATCGAAAAAAATATCATAATAAATGACAGTTTGAGTTCGGTTGATTCATAATTTATATAAAAGCCGCACATAGAAGTGACACGAGGGTTATCACCGTTGGACATAAAAATTCTAAATCATGATCAAAATGACAAGGCTGACATTTTTTTTTTGGCATCCATTTCTTATAACTTTCCCACCATCAAAAGTGAGGACATAGATTACCAACAGGTTTAACGCACATAAATTCCATTACACTACAGATCTTCAGTGGATATTGAAGTAGTAGAAGAGATGAATGTATATTTAAAAAACAACTGTCAGCTTAAAATAAAAAGACACAAGATCACGTAAAGCAATTCCCTTCTTGAGTTGATATTTTCAAACACGTTACACACTTTATATACCTATAATTGAAAATAACTTAGAAAATTAATTCAAAAAGTCATACACACGATATTAGAAGTGCGTTTAATTACATCAAAATGTCAAGGAATGGTATTAAATAAAACCTGAAATTTTTTTGATTATTTTAGCCAGGATTTCATTTTTAGCGAAAATAAATAAGAAAATTCTTAAATGAAGTTTCATTATTATTTGGTAAAAAGTCAATTGTAGAACAACATAAGAGTTTGAATATTTGAATATATGAAAATAGATTGATATATTTCAATTAGTTAAGATATTTTTGAATATTTTAACTAATTGAAATATATAAATCTATTTTAATATACCTTTAAAATAATGGTAATTTTAAATTACAATTTTTTTCTGTAAAGTGTTGTCATAAAAATTAAATTTTTAAAAGAATGCAGGGTAGTTGTTGTCATGACAAAAAGTTGTGTCATGATATCTTGATTGAACTTTAAATTTTAATACTGAGTTAACAAAATCATTTTTTAAGGAAATTTAGTGAATTTTCTTTGAGAAAGAGTTTTTTTAAATATCCTTCTCATTTTTTCTCTCTTGTGTGTGTGTTTATCAAATATTGCAAACATGTATTTAGATGTTGCTCAACTGTATTAATTTTATAAAACTTTACTTATAATCTCTTTTAAGTAAATATGTTAATCATATATTATTTATTATCACATTAAAATTTTCAAAACAATGTAAACAAGACCTTAAAACGTACAAAAGTTGAAATTTACGTACAATAAAAGCTCATAAGTTATGCTATATAAGATAGCAGCAAAGTGTATAAAAAACTATAAGCACATGAATATTTTCTTATGAAGATCACACACGAGAAACAAAATTACGATATTTCTTATTATTCCTTATGATTTTAAAATATAGAAGAAACTGCGATATTTGAATGAAAAGTATTGCTTCCTTAGTCATAATATATTTATTTGTTACTTGGGTTTCTCAATGCTTATTATATCTTAAAGCTACAATTATCTTTCATGTAATACATTATCCACTCTTTGACTTGGTCTCCATCTCTTTACACACAGTTGCTTGAAAAAGTGACTAGTCGAGTAAACCCTTCAGAAAAGAATTATGGAGTTTGTTAACGACATCAAGTTTTAATTGCAACTTTCATGTTGTTTTCAAAATGAGTGCGATATATGTTACGTTTATTTTTAAACTTTGGTAAAAATTGAAAGTTACTAGGAGCAAGGTTGTCTCGGGGCTTAAACCTGATTTCAATGTAGATCGTAATCTTTGCTTCTGAGCACACTATCAACAAATATATTATATAAAGGATGCATGTAGCTATCAGGTACAACAAGAAATTTAAAATTCTGGTATGAGATAAAACAGTTTTAGACTTTAAGTCATTACATTACAATCAGAATATTGTTTCTTTTTATTCTTGGAACATAAAAATTTAATTTAATAGTAAAGGTGAGGAGGTAAAATTAATTGTTCATTGCACTTTTTAACTAAAAATGATGCTTTTTATTTCATTTCTTAAAGTAAACATTCAAAAAATAATAATATTGAATAGTATATAACTTGGACTTTCAAATTAAGATATTGTAAGTTATTTTATTCAACAATCTTCATAGTTTGGCATTGATATTTTGTATTTTTGAGAAAAGTGATACTTTTGCTTCAGAAATCAGATTATTTGTTATATTCTTAATAAATATGTTCTAGGATTATTCTCAGTTTAATTATTTCAAAAGGATTTATGCAATAATTAATTAATAAGAGCAAATTCGAAAATATATCATTATAAAAGTTATACTCACCAGTCAGCTGCTAAATCTGTCAGGTGCTTACTTAATTTAGGTAAGTACTGGCATTATGACCCCGAGATACCTTACAAATGTTTTTCTTACCCATGGAGTTTACTTTCTTTGGTAAGCACTCATGGGGTACCCTAACGATCTTTCTCTACTTTTGATTCTTCTTGAAAACCAATTTTTGCCTTTTTTCAAATATTTAGATCACATTTGTATCATGTTTAGCGCAGCATAGTCACCTCTGATTCCTCCGCTATTACATTCCATCATCACATCACATCGCTCTTAAATCACATACATGCACTTTTTCTAAAAATATTTGTTTAAATTTAAAAAAAAAAAAAAAAAATTTTATTTAATTCATTTAAAAAAAAAATATATATATATATATATATATATATATATATATATAAACGTAATGAGTTCAATAAAAATAAATAAAACAAATAGTTTCCGTAAAACTGATTCTTATTTCGTATAGATTTGTAGCAATTATATTTCAAAAGTTCACTTTTCAGAGTTGAAGACTCTAGATAACCATTAAAAGTATTTTAAGCAAAAAAGTTATTTTCTTAAACATCCATATTTCTTAAAATAGAATTCCTAAGATAAATATCACTATATGCAAATTTCTAAAATAAATTTATTTTCCTAAAATAAATCATGAAAAAATAAACAAAAATCCTTTAATCAATACTAAATTTACTTATCGAAGCATGAATTAAACAAAATTTGATTACTGAAAGACCTTCAATTTTTTTTTCTCAAACCGAATATGTATAAACCTAACACAGTTATAATGTTTTACATTCAGAAAAATCCTGTTTATAAATTTGAAATTCTTATGGTGTTAAAATATCCTCTGTTGAAATGAGGTTTCTCATGAACATATATTATGTGTGCGTGTGTGTAGGGATTCCTCAACCAAAAATAAATTATAAGAAATATATAATTCGTCAATTATTAAGAATTTAAGTATATTTATTTACATAAATTACACTTATTTCAAAATTAATCATACAGGACGAAATTTGCGAGAGATTTTTAAAACTAATCCTCGAGTCTCGTGTATAAAAATCCATTACTAAACAAATTCTTTTTTAAGAAATCATTTTAAGACTTTTTATAAAAGCCCTTCGATATTTAAATCTCATCTATTAAGCTGTAGAAAACAGATTTTCTTAAGCACACAAACATTTTGAATGCGAAGCTCAATTATGAAGAGTAAATTGGATTTGGTTGAGTAATCGTCTCCTGTTTTGCAGGGCGGCGGAAAAGAATGATTTTATGACGAACACCTCGAAACTGTTGGACAGCTTGCTTTCCGTAGAAAATTACGACAGACAGATTAGGCCCGGTTTTGGAGGTAAGCGGAAATGTTTCTTTCCTTGCATTTGATGACTTGTTTCTCTAAAAGAGATTTCGGTGTCCATTGGGTTAGGGATTTGTGTATTCAAAACATTTTAAATAATAAATCAGTTTCATGATTCTTTAACTTTTGTAAACTCCTGATAAAAATTAATTGAGTTGATTACATCAAGATTGTTTCCATGTTAGTGGAAATGATGAACGTTTTGCATAATTTTTTCAATGCTATTATCTTAAAATTTACCTTGAATTCATAAACAACTTATCATTGTCTAGCTTAATGAAAATAAATATTGAAAATGATTACTAAATAAATTGAAATTACGGTTTGGTAAAATATTGTAGAAGTTCAAAAGTATACTGATGTATTATTTAATTGCTTAACACTTAGCTTAACAACGATAAGCCTATATACGCATTGCAAAAACATTTTCATTCAGAAATAACATTAATAATTTTTTGAGAAATGTACATACATATGTTCATTTTATGCAAAAAGAGCAAAAATAATTATAATGTTAAATGATATATTATTATTTATTATGGGGTAAATTGCCATTTCTTTTACAATTAATTTTTCTCAGTAGTTATTTTTTAAAAAACTGATTTTCTTTCAGAGGTCCATTTTAAGCCCTATTTTCTCTAAATTTCTAATATTCTCGTTTACATTAATGTACATTATTGAGATATTACTAATATATATATATATATATCATATTATACATATCATCTATGGAAATTTGGTGTTTTTTCAGATAAGCAAGAAATAAAAGAATTGTAAAATAAAATCCTCTTATTCTATGATTTCATAATGTAGGTTGGTTGTTGTTATCAAAATAATTATATTTCATCTGTCAGTAGTTTATAGTGAAATTTCTACTGCAAAAAATTATATTATATTTTCACAAATTTTTCATCGATTTTTTTTTATCTTATTTTGTTAGTTTAGTCTAAATTTAGATCTTTCGAAGCAACTTTACTAATCCAAGATACTATTGACCTACATTTTTTTGTCCTATCTGAGTGAAGGCCAACTTTTTCTTAATCCATATAATCAAAGTTATCAAAGATTTATACCATAGTTGGCACTTTTGTGATTACGTGACTTCACAGTTTGGGCTGGGTTGTCACTGATTGAAATGGTCACCAAATATAGAAGATTTGCGCTACAGAATACTATATTATTAGGAATGACCTTATACATTGATAAATAAAATTAGATAGATTGTTTGTGAAGTGTTATTCTAAAATCATCAATAAAACCACTAAGCCTTTGTCACTCATTACACTATATTCCTTAAAAAGCTTCATATCACGTCTATTAGTTTAAAAAGCTTCATTTTTTATAGAAATAAAAGTTTAAGAAAATTATATATTAGAATTATGTTAACTTAATTTGTCTTATAATTTCTATTTAAGGTAAATCTAGAGGAAACGTTTCATTAAAATTTAAGCAGCCAAGGAAGAAAATGAATTGTATATCAGTTTTGTGATCTAAATAAAATTTAAGAAAATTAATAGACGAGACGTAAGCATACCTTTGACTCGAACGTACACTAACTTGTCATCTGGATACAAAATAGTTAAATTTTAAATCCATTAATTTTTTAAAAAAAAATACTATGAGGCGTGCAGTTGATTATATTCTGTCAATTTGAAAGTTATTATTAAGTTTTAACAATACTAATGCCTGAAAATGTACCAATATATTTTTTTATCAATCATTTGGTAAATTCTTCAAACACAATTGATATATCTATAATTTACTAGCCATGAATGTAAAATTAAAATTGATTTTAATAAGACTTCATAGTTGATTCTTATATGTTGTGACAAAACGATATGAAAAATTGTTTTCTGAACGTAAATAATATGAAATAGCAATTTTACCACCAATCATAAGAAATGCTTATAAATGAATATTTTTTCATAATGTAAACAATAAAAATATAGAATCAAATACATGATACATTTGACAGTATGGTATAGAAAAATAAGCACAAAAGAAAAAGGTATCTGATCAACCCTTTGACATCCTAATTGTGATTTCATTTTTGTACAAAATAATCTCGATGTTAAAAAGTCTGTTTCAGATTCAATTTTTGATGGCTTAATAATATTTAAGCAATTCTATGCAGTATATCAAGGCCTTCTAAAGATCTTTATTCACAGTGAATAAGTAGAAAAAGGTGTGTGTCTTATAGTTTTGTAAATAATTTACCAAATTACCAGTATAAATAATGCGGAGTCACCGGCAACAATTTAAAAAAGAAATTCGTAATTTACCAAGAAAACAGTACGCTGGTTTACTGATGATACTATTTCTTTCAGTAAGACTATTTTTCTAAATTTATATTAAGTTCATCGAAAAGGCTTGCTTGTGTTTGACACATCGGAGATTACAGAAAAGAATAACTTAATTCAAAAAACTATTTTGGACCATATTTGGCATCTAGGATTGATTGATTGATTAATAATTCAGGTGAATGAATCATGAGTTAAGTGTGAAATGTTTGCTCTATTTATTATATGTCCATCTCTGCTGACTCGGAATCTCTTTTGAACCAAATGATAACTGGTGGATAAAAATTGACCATCCATGAAAAAATCGTAAGAAAATGGGCATACTTTGAGCTCAGACTACGACCTCTAAGCTGAACTTTAGCTTGAAAAAGAGAATGTCAGTATACAGCGGTATAGATGTCTACGGACCAATACATTACGAGCTTTTTAAATATGACGGAAACATCAATTCGGAGATAAATTGTCAGCAAAAGTTTGATTGAAACTAAGAACTCAAAGAAAAGTTGCCGGATTATTTCAATAGAAAGCTTGACGTACGACATCATGATAATGCCACGCCACTTGCTGTTTTAGCGACTTGTCAGAAAATCACATTTCTAGGCTGATAAATTGTGTGACACCCACCATACTTACCAGATCAAACCCCTTCGATTATCTCTTGTTTCTCTCCATGAACAGTGTTTTGAAAGGGAAAAAACTCAAAACTGAAGCATATGCCAACTAATTAACTATTGAGATCTTCGCATCTAAGAACAAGGTATTTTTCTAAGATGGTACTTATATAAATTACCATTAAGCTGGTAAGTGTTCATAAGTAGCGACGGAAATTATAGTGTATAGTAAATATTATTACATGCATGAAAAATGTATTATTTTACTTCACTTCATAACTTTACAGAACTATCCGTTAGACCTAGCATAAAAAAGTAAGAACTAAAACAAGCTGCATCTTGAATTTTTCGATAAAGTCCAATTATTTCTAGATAAATTGAATTGAGAACATATGTTGGAGATATTGCTATTTTGACTATTTGTCACTAATGTTGATAAATCGAAATTGATTGTAGGTTAGTTTCTGCTGTGGTTGCAAATTTTATATTTCATCTCATAGCATCCATTTGTTATTTATCCCAAACTGACAGTCATAAATATCTCTTGTCATGATCTATTTGGACCAGGAAATATTCAAAAAAATAGATACGTCATTTACGACAAGTACTACAACATACGTAAAAATATAAGCTTTTCTGAAAATCTTAAGAGAGATACATACAAATATTCATTTTATTTCTTAAATAATAGAACAAAATATCTATTACAAAGCATAATAAACATAAATAAAGTTTAAAAGGACAATTTTAAAGTAATTTTTTTAGGTACAACTTTTTGGTATTATGTGCAAGCTAAATTTTATGCTTTCGTGAATAATATCTTTTAAAGAAATTTTCAGAAGACTTACAAATTACCATTCTCTATAATTCTTCGTGTGTAAATAATATTTTTAGGTAAGATTGCATTATTAACTTTTCTTAAAGTTTTGTAAGCATTAAAATCATATGTATACTGAAATTAGAAATATGTATTGAATATTTGTTGATTCTGGTTTAAAATGTGTAATTAGTTTTGGCATACGTTTAGATATTTAACAATTTCTTAAAGATTTAAAACTTTCTACGGGATATTGAGTGGAACTTACACTACAATATTCCCCCTTAGACAATAAATATCAATCAAAATTTTATTTTGATTTCAAGTGTTATTGAAGGCATTGTACATTCAAAAATTCTTTATTTTTGCCAATAATGATGTTTATTTTTAGGATATATTAATGAAATAAATGTTGATTTTTCTTCTTACAGTTTTAGAGTCCTATCACGTAAAAAAGTTTTAAATCTTTAAGAAATTACTAAATATCTAAATGTACATCATACATAAGTACCCAGCTTACACCTGAAGTATCAAATATTCAATACATATTTCTGTTTTCAGTATAAAAATGAATTCACTACTTAAAAGAAATTAACGATGTAATATTTTCTAAAAATATTATTTACACATAAAATGTTATAAAAAATGAAGTTTGCTGATGCTACTGTAAACTTTCATTAAAAGGTATTATTCACAAGCATTAAATTTAACTTAGATGCATGCCAAAAATTCATATAATCTGAAAAAATTGCTTTAAATTTATCATTTAAACCTTTATTTACATTTATATATTGTAAGGTATATTATTGAAAATTTTCGGAGTCAAAGATATATTTTCATGTAATTTAAAAAATAGAGCCATCAGTGAGAGTTATTTATTACTTATGATATTATAGTATCGACATAATGTTCATGGAAAAACTTCTTAATAAATCTTTTTCAGTATTCTACAACATAATCAATTTTTAACATTTATTAATGATAGGTAAGTGTGATGTAGCATGACATTTTTGTCTTCTCTCATTCTCCATGATAACTTTGTCTTTGATATAAAACTTTAATGTTTATGTGTTACTAATTATATAAGTAATAATAGTATTTGACTTATATAATAAAAAAATATTATTTATAATTCATGTCCCCGTTTGTATGGCTACTCTTTGATTTCTTGCTCTCCCAGAGCCCATGTGTCTCTAGGATGACTTATGAAAATGTACAAATTTGAAAACTTACGGTTATATTAAATTATGAGGTCGCTTGCGGAGTCCTCTAAGCGTATTAGTAACTGTATAACTAATATCTGAAATGTGGTGAAAAATTTGTGAAATCAGTAAATGTTAGGTCTTCAACCATAAATCTAATGATTAAGAAAATGGAAACATTTTCGGATTTGCTTAGAAAGGAAATTTAAATTTACTTATTGGTTAAAAGAGATGAGAAAATTAAAAAAAATATTTATCGATGCAAAATCTAAAAAAAAAAAAAAAATCCAGATTTGAAGGCTTAAGTAATAACACATCAATCAATAACTCCCGAGACTAACCCAGAGATGGCGCTCGTAGTAAACCAGTAACCAGGTCTTTCTAGAGTACGAACCTTTGCTTGAAACGTGTCAAAATTTTAAGTCGATCGGACCAGAAACAGCTGAGTTATCGAGGTTGGAGTAAAGTCGTTTTGTAGTTTGTTTAAAAAATGGAAAAAACCGAGTTTCGTGTTCTGATAAAACATTGTTGTTTAATGGGTAAAAACACCGTGCAAGCGAAACAATGGATTGAAAAATGTTACCCGGACTCTTGTCCATCAAAAGCAACGATTTGTCGGTGGTTTGCCGAGTTTAAACGTGGTCGTACCGACACAAATGACGCGGAACGCTCGGGTAGACCTGTGGAAGCCGTTACACCGGAAAATGTGAGTGAAGTGACAAAAATTATAATGAAAGATCGTAAAGTGAAGCTCCGTGAGATTGCTGAGATGACACAGATATCATATGGAAGTGTATTTACTATGCTTCATGAAAAATTGAGCATGAAAAAGGTTTGTTCCAAGTGGGTGCCGCGATTGCTTTCGATGGAACAAAAACAGCAACGAGTCGATGATTCAGAAAGCTGTTTATCGCTACTTACTCGCAACAAAAAAGATTTCTTGTGGGGGAAAAAAAAAGATTTGGAAAAGCGTTGGAACGATTGTATCACCCTAAAAGGTGATTAACAAAAGGTGTTATGTTGATGAATAAAAAAAAATTTGCAAAAAAAATGTTGTTTTCAATGTTAGTCTCGGGACGTATTGATCCATGTGTTACTTAGTTTATTATAGTTGTGTAGAAAAATATAATACCAAAAAAAGTTCTAAGTTAGTGAAAATAACAACCATAAAAGAAGATTATGCATTTTTTTGAAAATATTTTCGAATAATATAAAGTTTAATAAGAATACTAATTATAGCTTGATCAAAATATGTGTTTTTGTTGTCAATAAATTCTTTTTTTAAAAAAAATCATTAATATAAAACTTATATTCATAATGAGAAAAATAGACATATTTTTTTAATTAGGAAGGATTCCTTTATTAAGAGTTTTTGCAGTTGCATTTGGTTGAATATTTATTAACGTCGTACTTAGGAGAAAAATAAGGCCTATTGATGATGGAGCTCGTACTATTGAGTCTTGGTCAAATGATGAGGAATACACCTGAGCTGGCCCTTCCCTCTTTAAATTTCCGCACTACGTTAATGAAAGGAATTGGAGCCTCAATGGATTTAAAGTGCATTATGTGGTGGGGTCTTAGTAATATCGAGATTCGAATCACAATTCCTCGAAAACAACACCAGCCGCGAGTTCAAGACCATAACCATTAGACTACAGTGGCTTTTAATGATTACATTTACGATATGTTTTTGTGGAGCTAAGTAACCGTCTCAATGCAGAAATTAACGCAATTTTATAACTATAAATGAAAATTTGTGGTTGATAATGTGACTTGTTCCGCATGGGTCTAGTTGAAACTCAAGCAAATTCTAAGAGACCAAAAACCTCCTAGAAATCATGTACGAGATGAGGTGTAGTAAATAAGTCATCTCTTTTATGCCACATTCAATTTAAAAGATGGTCGGGAGAAGCCTGGACAGAAATATAAGACAGAATTATAAATGGTATTCTGCCCGCTGTCAAAAGTATGGCTCTCAATATGTGAAGTCTTTCAGTGGTGATCGCTGCTGTGTATGGGTACTACAATGAGCTTGCCTTCATTGGTATGGGTACCACAGAGAGCTTGCCTGTTTAACTTCGAGTGAGTTGGGGGAAAAATTCAAACTTTTGCATTACATAATATGGCTTACTATTATTTATATCTAGAGTTTTAAATATTTTAACTGAATCAATACATTTTTATAAGACATTTGGGATTGCAATTTATCTTTAAAATATTGAAGTGATATAAAAATAATGAAGAAAACGGATAGAGAGATTAAACATAAAATGTTCGAATATCTTTAGAATTGCGTATGGATATAAAAAATAAATATTTCCCAACTGGTTAGATGGATAAGTTTTACCTCAAAAATTGAAAGGACATTATATTATTCCAGAAAAGTTCAGCTTCATGAGTCACTTATAAGAAATATCGAATAATTTTCGCAAACTACAGTTTTTATGATAAAATTTAATTCTGAAAGAGTTATTTTAAAGGTAAATACTAAATTTTTCTGAATAGTTCTGGGAGGAAGGCTACGACGTGAGAAGTATTGAAATTTTTTTTTGGCACCAGAAACTGTATTTAGCATTTGTTTTCATGGCACACGCGCAAAAGTAAACTTTGCAAATAAATAATTTTAAAAAAGAAGTTTATTCCTCACGTAACATTTGAAAATTTGTATTCATTTTGTTTTCTCAAACAAACAAAAAATTATAAACAGTAAAAGTAAGATAAAAACTTTAATATTGTAATTTGATGCGTTACAAAATAAAGTTGTTTAAAAATATAGTTTTAGAAAACTAGGCACATTTTGATGCGAGTGGTGAAAAGTTTCAGATAATAGCTGCAAGTAATTTAGATAAATACTATAAATATGAGATCGAATCAACAAAAGTACTTAAGAAAAGTTATATATGCTTTCGGATAAAATAATCACCATTATACACTTAAGTCAGAATTACCTTCAAAATAATGAACTGCGAAGTAAAATGTTCGAAAAGAACAAGGGATCGAGAAGGGAACAAAAGATGATATATATATATATAATTTAATGTAAACAAACAAGAAAACATTACAATCACAAATAAGTTTAAGATATAAATCTTAAAAATTTTAAATAATATACGCGCGCGAAGTTGCAAATCATTACTATACTATTGAGTAAAACACTTACACACCAAACTGTATGAATATGCAATTAAATCACTTCAAACGAAGAAAATAATAAAAATAAAGCAAATTTTACTGTATAAGAAAAAATTATAAGCTATAAATAAATTTCTAAAAACAGGTAAATTAAATGCAGAATTAAAATGACAAGTACTAAAAATAGCAACAGAAGAGACATAGAAATTGAAAAAACAAAAATTTAAAAATTGAAAATAAGAAAAAGAGTGGAAATAGTATAATAATTGTTGTAATAGCCCATATATATAT